>VWZP01005998.1:307024-436442 GCA_013396995.1 Dicaeum eximium | reverse complement strand
TTTTTTTTTTTTTTTTTTTTTCTGCAGTGGATATGGCAGTAGTGGGGCATGATTCTTGTAACAGTTGTTAACCTATTTTGAAACTTGTCTCATCTTTCTTTACTTTTTTTTTTTTTGTACTCGCTGTTTAACTCTCCCAGATTGCTTAGGTTTTCTTCTGAGCTCGTTTCCTACGTCTGTATTGAAACCTGAGTGTAATGTACAACCTCAGGATCAGTGGTGAACAGAATAAATCTTACCATCTTCTTCATATGATGCTGCGATCGTGATTATAAATTGGAATTATTTTTCAATTTTGGCATTCAGTTCAGTATTAAAACCCCAGTTTCAGTTTTGCTGTTAATCCCTTAGTCCCACTTTTCTCAATTCTGTTTCCCAGAATGCTTGCAGCATTTCCCAGGTAACTACCAAATTTTGCAACTATATTGTTCAGCATCCAAGTAATAAATGAAAACATTAAATAATCCTGCACTGAAAATGCCAAGAGGAAGTTTCTTATATTCAGAGTCCTGCAACTTGTACCTTGTTGCAGACTGAACTTTTGGAGCTGGAGTCACAGAACATTGTGCTCTGATTCTCTCATTGTCTTTGGAACCATTGCTAGTCTTGGTTCTTTCTCTCTGTGTCTCTCTTGCATTGAGAAACCTGAAATGGGACAAATCAAATCTGACATCTTGTAGCTATAGGTGTTTAGGGAGGGGATTTTGAATCAGTTGAAAAAAGCTTGGAGGATGTTTACATGGATCTGCACCCCTGGGTGACTCAGTTTCTCTGAGTGGTGTGTAAAAATCATCTGTAATTATCCTTCTGTCTGACCCACAAATGATTGTTCATCATACTGCTAGATCAACACTTTAAACAAAAAAAACCCCTCGATTAATCAGGTCTCAAGATTTGAAGTGTTATTTTGTGAAACATGTAGACAAGGGAAAAGAGGAAGAAATGCTCTCTACTTCAAAACCTTTCCTTTCTTGCCACTTGCTTGGAATGTAATCTGCAGATGTTTTTCTTTTATGTTGGTGTTTTACTGCACCTGATGTGATCAGAAACACTTTTTTATCCTCTGCCCTGGCATTTCCAAAACCAAAGCTGACAGAGTTGGGAAGACACAAGGACTGTGGCTTACAGTTAAGGCAGATGTGATTGCAACATCTGTGCCTAGGAAAGCTGCAGTCTGATCTGCCTTCTGTCTTCAGGATTTCTGGGATTCCAGAAGCAGAAGTGGTGCAGATAAGACATGTCCTCTGAGGCTTTGAAAGGCTTCTGCTCAGATTGTAAAGCTCTTCCTTATTAGACCCACAGGCAACACATCTCCTCTAGCGCAGCCAAATTGGTATCATTGTTAAATACTTCTCCTTGGTCTCTCCAGTGGTAACTCTGCTCCGTGGTGGGGTTATTTGGGATGAAGAGCCTCTGTGCCTGCCTCTGTGTATTGACTAGCTGAGTATATTACTGGCATGTAACTGTGTGTGGTAATTTCTGACTTGGAAGCTGTGATGCGATCCAAAGAACAGTTTATAGAGGGTTTTCCACCTTTTCCCTTAAATTGGACTCTGTAGGCCTAAAATTTGGGACTTCCATCTTGAAATCTCGATTAGAACACAATCTAGTAACAAGGAAGAAAAACCCCAAAGCCTTGGCATCAGACAAATGTAAATTCATTTTCTTTAATGACTCTCCCCTTTGCCAACTGTGTTCTTGGAAAATGGGTCTTTGCACTTGGTTGGTTTTCAGTGCAACAACTATGTTGATTTCTGGGTGGCATAAAATTGTGCATAATCCTCTCTGGGTTATGAAGGAAGCCCTGCCCTTTCCCTTGTCTCTGAGCTGCAGTCATGAGTTATTTCCTGACGTTGGGACTGTTCTTATATTGGGGCTCCCCAGCTGCCTGTGCTTCTCTGCTGTTGTGTCCTGCTCTGAAGGCTGTGCCAGGTAAGATGTGCTTGTTGTTCTTTCTCCTTTCAGGTGAGCTCCTCTGGCCTGATGTGCAGCTGGTGGGAAGAGAGGAGCTGGTGGCCTTCCTCTGTTCCATCTGTACCTTTGAAAGGACCTCACTGGACACAGTGCATGGCAGGCAAAGCAGGTATGATCTGTGGGACTTCAACAGCAAACACTTCAGAAAAGCAAAGATTCACTGCCCTGAGTTAACAAATCTGCCCTGCAGGAGAAACAGTAAGTAAGACATTAAAAAAGTATCTAGATGAAACATTAAGACAATGTCCACATGACCAAAGCAAGTGGTTTGCACAATTTCTTTAATGCATAATTTTTAATGTTTTTGTCATCATAACAATACATGACAAATGAATATGCTTTTCTTTCAGTGATGTTTAAAATTTGATTACCTGAATATTGATTATGTTTGGTGCTTAGCAATATTTGAAGAGTTTTGTACTTCACTGGATTGTACATAGAGTAATTTTGGGAGTTGAACAGTATATTTCACTGCAGACAGTCCTAAAATAAGTTCTTAATGATCTGGATGTATTAATATTAATTTTTGGAGTTTACATTGTTAAATGTTAGTTATTAAATTCTGTTCAAGATGTAAACTCTATTCTGTTTAGTAGCATTAATTATGCAAGTTTGAAATTCTCAGTTTCATTTTAAGGTAAGGCTTTTTATTTGTATGTAGCTGTTGAAATAAATTATCAGTACAAGAAAACATTCTCCTAATAAACGAGGGATGCCTGGAGTTGGCTCTGCTAACTGAGACAATTTAATTCATCCATCATCAGGGATGATGTTTCTTAGCAACACAAAGTATTTTCACCCGGGGCGCTTTCACAAACTTTCACATTTTTCTTCAAATACAGCCTTGGTAGTGTTTTATATGACCTGAAGTTCGTCCATCTGTCCTGAAGCTCCCAATACTTTGCTATTCTCTCCGGTGATCAAATGATCCGATATATGGAGTGTTTTTTTCAGCTTAATAATACACAAGTTGACTAGAGAATCATTTTGTGTGTCAGATTTTCCAAAGGGTTCTGGGAAATTATTTGTTGCTGTGTATAGCAAAGCTAAAAGTTATTGAGAATGTGTTACAGTTTCATAATAAAACAGATCTGAAAATTATTGGCTGGAGAGCCAACTAAATACTTTCTGATAGCCATAGCCTCAAGGGGCATACTTGGATCATTTGTAATAAAGGGATATCTTTGATATCTTTTGGTGAATTGACTAGTATTCTGTTTAGATCATTATTTATGGAAAAAACTGGCTTGGTACGCAATGTTACATTATCAAATTGTTTGGGTGTAAGAATTGCCTTAATGTATCGCCAGAATTTTCCATGTTTATTCTTTTTGTGTGCTGCATGAAATCAGAAGAAGCTGTTGATCCATTAAGACTACCTTTAGTTCTTGCTTTCCATTTTTACAACATGTGTGGGGATGATTTGATCAGTGTAATTACCACCTGGGGAGACTTGGCTTGCTCAAGAAACCCCTTCAGGTATGTAACAGGTGTTGTTCAGTATGGAGAGCACACATCTTCCAAGTGCAATGTGTTATTTTGCTTTGAGAAATAATATATCTTGATTTTTTTGGTAAACTGCTCGGCAGACTTCTGTTATGTGAAGGAGTGACTAAGCCTTTGCTTCTGTCTTGCTTCGAGAAGAAAAGTTGTAGTGGTTCTTCTTTGTCAGCAGTGCATAGTCACAAGTGTTTGGAAAATGTTGTGATGAGGTAATTATTACTCAGCTTATTTCACAAAGAAAATGTGCAGAAACCCTTTTAAATTGTGGAAAAGAAGTTACAGAAACACTGTTTTGATTCTTCCTCATAGGTAGAAAAATGCTGTGTTGCAGCTCCTGTCATCTTAACTTTAAGTTGCTGAGTTTTCATGTAAGCACGTGGAGTCTTTGTACACATGGGCAAAAATAATGAGTGGGACACTTAATTTTATGTCCAAACTGGGATATCTTGTTTGAGGTGATCTTATTGCAGTGTAGGTGTTTCATGGCCTGCTGTTACTGTCTAGCATCTTGCAAGATCTCCAGGTGTTCCCTGAAGTCCTTTGAAGAGGACTGAGTTGGAAGCTTTTTGTGTTATCCCACAAAAATCCCCCATATTTGATAAAAAAGGGGGAAAACATCTTTTGCTAGCCAAGCCTTTAAGTCTCAAGTCTTTGAAAACAGCAGCAGTCACTTGTCTCTGATGCTGCCTTACATGTAAGTTGGAACTGTGGCACCTTGCAGAAAGGTTTGGGTTCTGTTTGCTCCTGCAAGGCTTTGTTGCGCGTGGTGACAGACTATCTACATTTCTAACTCTGCTTTAGCATCCTAGGATCATTTGGGAAGCTCCAGAATCAGTTGTAGGCTCTCCTTGCCCCTTTCAGGTTCTGTTAAAAAAATTCCTGGTATTTGTGGTGGCTCCTGGAGGCACCTGCAGAGGCTGATGCCAGGGATGTTCCCTGCAGGCTGGTGTTTGCCCTGCACTAAAGAAGGTAGCCATGTTTTAGACCTGCATTTACATCTCGGTGCAGTCAGTAAAGACTGACATGAAGGCTGGTAATTTGTCTTTCAGAAAGTCAAATATAGAAGATTAGGTATTGAAATTGCTCCATAATTGAGATTGCTCCATAATTGAGACTTCATTTTTCCAACTGTAAACCCAGTGTCTCAATTTACAAAACTTAACAAGGACTGCCACAGGCAGGTAAGCACAACCTGTTTCGTATGAAACCAAGCCTCCCAAATATTCTCCAGGAATTAGTCTAGGGACAGTTTTATTTTGAAGATAGCTTTGTTTGGGGTAGAGAAATAAAGATTTCCATGGGGTTCACAAGCAAAATACAGCTCTCTGCTGTGACGTACTGGAAGCAGTGCTGGTGGTGTGTCAGTTTAGGGTGGAGGAGAAAGGGATTCCAATAATGGAGTAAGTTCCTTTTCCTTGGGAGCATTTTTTGTGTAGCAGGATGGTTACTCAGGATAGGTAAATGGTAGCAAAATGTCACTTGTGTGCTGTGCTAAAGGCAAATTAATTAGTAAACATTACTTTTAAACCATAGCCTCTCTTGCCTTGGTGAAGCAGACACTGGGGTCGTTCTCTTATCTGTGTTCTTTCTCAGCTAGGGATTTTCCATGTATTCTATGCAGTTTCCTATGGTTAGCTAAAAGGACATGAAGAATTGATAAAAATTGTCTTTTTGAAGGTAGTGTAAGGTCTAGAGTCAGTCTGATAAATAGAGAGGGATAACTTGTAACGATAAACACACAGTAGTGTCAAAACTGTTGTAAATTTTCCAAAACTACTTTTCATCCTCATCCAACCGTGACTCAAATAAAGAACATTCCCTTTATGGCCTGCAGCACAATACAAGTTGTACTTTGTTAGCTTTCAGTTAAAGCAATGAACATATTACTTGAATTTTACAAAAGAAGATTTGAAAACATACTATATTTAGGGTTTAGTCTTGAAGTTATAAGAATAACTAGTGGTTCTTGCTGTTGTTGCATCTTTCAGTGTTCATGTGCAAAGAATGACTTGATCAGAGTTGTCATTGGGAACATTTAGTTTTTCATGCAAAGTATTTTTGGGCAGCTTTTACTTGGAAAAATGTAGGATGGAATATAAAAGAATAAGCCTAAGAAATTATCATTTATGTTAAAAGGTCACAAATTATAATTGTTTGGGTGCTGTTTCTGCAGTTAGTCTCTGAAAAAAGGTGAGTGCAAATCAGGCTAAAACACTTCTCAAAGTGGGTGTTTGACCCTGGAATTCTCATCATTTAATGTAGTTGTCTTTTCAGATACTTGAGAATTCTATAATTTTATTCTAATTGGAATTTGGACACTTCTAGGAATGAGCAGTCAGTTGTTCTGTTACATGTTGCGTTTGAATCTAACTCAAATAATGTGAGAGTTTGCACGAAAGCAGGTGTGGTTTTGTTCAGCCTCTCTAGTACATGCAACTACTGTGTTGTCAATAAAAACCATAATTTCTCTGTTATTGAGCTTTATTTTCTCTGTTATTGAGCTTTATTTGCAGCCAAGGAGTAGCACATGAAAGGGTTGGAGCATTTTTAGAATCATAGAATGGTTTGGAAGGGACCTTAAAGCACATATATCTAAGTATAGAACATTCTGAAATGGGTACAATCAAATTGCAGTTATGCAAAGAAAAAGTGAACATCAAAATAGTTGTGTATCCAGTGTTAATGAGCTGTATTTCATATGAAAGGCTGACCTTTCTGGGACCTTTTCTTCAGAAGTAAAGAACAGGCTGATCTGTTTCTCCCACAGGAAGGGCAGTTGGAAATTTGGTTGATCTTATTTTTTTCAGCATAACTATCACACAGAATGAGAGGGCCAATTGCTGAGATTGCAGAGGACTGTGCAGCCCCAGGCATCTTCCAGTATGTGTGAAGGGTGATTCTGGTTAATGCAAACAAATAAAAATGAAGTGCCTAAGTTCGGACCAAACACTGACTCAGATCAGGAAAAATACAATCCTTCCCAGTGACTTAAAATGGATGCATGAGGCTTATGTGTGATGATTTGTATAAATCAAGGCAAATGGGCATTAGATTAGACATTCATCATTGTGATTATCACTTGACTGCTTAGCATTGCAAGCTGGTAAGCATTGGCCAGTGTTGTATTTAACTGTAAAGAAAGTATTAGAAAAATATAATCTGAATTTGATTTAGTTGAATAGAGTGGTCTAAAGCTCTGCATCTTGATGTTTGAGGCAGGAAGAGAAATGGTCAAGAGCCTGCACATTCTGCATGTGGGGTTTTTTAAATTTGGTGATCTCATTACTCAGGTATAAAGCAAGCGTTTTACTTCAGTAATAATCTATTCAAGATCCTATTTTTAGGCCAATATAAACCTATTTAAAATATCCTATATTAAATATGTAAATACTTTCCTGTGGCCAAATCAATTTTGTCCACACAATTGCGTAACTTTAGCTTAAGCTACTTTTCAGCTTCCAGCCTCTTAATTGTTCTTTAATCTATGGAACACAAAGACTTAAATGTGTCCAGTCTTATTAAACTTTTGGTTCATTTCATTATGATCAGGGAGATGATTTTTGTAGACCAGCTCTCTTCCCTTTGCCTGTTCATTCCTGAGTGGGTGAAAACATCCAGGGGTATGTGGAGAAAATGTCTGGACTGTGATATGGTACAAGTGAATGGTCCTACATCATTCTGTGCATGGCGTGACAGTGATTCTGGCTGGAATTATGACCTTAAAGTTGTCCCTGTTGTGAGAGGAGCTGTAGATGTTTCAGGGTCACAAATGAAGTTTCTCACCTGAGACTGATGTTGGGATACGCAGTTAAATCCATCTCATTTCCTTTTTGTATTCTTTATGCATAACTAGATGTAGGAAGGCCTGGTAAGTGTGGAATTAGTGTTTATTTCCTTTTATGTTAAATTAGAGCTGTCACCAGATTTGTTCCTGGATTCTCATGCATCTTACACAGCCATTCTTGCTGCTTGTCATCCTCAGCTCTCCCTGTTTTTGCATTAGTGTGGGCTCTGTGGCACTTGATTTAACATGAGTAAAAAACTCTATCAGAACTTCTTAGTGTTGATAGTCTCTAATCACTTAGAATTTTTCATTTTTGCATGTGACTGTGTTTTTTGAGGGGAAAAAAAATCCTTGTATTTTCATTGTTAGTGGAAGCTGCAGATGGGAACCTCAAAGAGGAAGACCGAGGGGCATCCTCTGTAGGTTGTCCACAGTGTATTTGGTCAAGAAAAGAAACAGTTTAAGGAATGTGACGTGTGGTTCTTGATGCAGAAAAAAAGCTTCCCTATGCCTAATACATTGGAAAACATTTGTTCAAGAGCAAGTCTCCCCTATGCAAAATTTGCCCCTGTAGTATTATTAAGGTCAATATCCATGTAGGTTCTCATCCATACTCAGTGTGGTGCCTGAGGTCAGCTTTGGCTTGTAAATGCAACTTTAGGGAATGTTTTGTCTGGTCCTGTTAAAAAGCATCTCTGTAAGTTGTTTGTTTAGAAATTTATTTACTCCTGCTCTTCCTGGGCTTGTCTTCAGTTCCTGCTTAAAAAATAGCAGCTATAAATGAAACATTGTGTCCTGCTTCATGAGGTTTGTGGAAATAATCCTTATGTATATACATACACTCGTTGATTGCTTTTTGCTATTAATTTGAAGGTGAATGTTTTCAGTTCTGGATGTTTAGTAGACTTTGTGTTGTGGGTTTTGTGAGAATGACTGTTATAAGTTGATGAGTACTACAGCCTGTGATCCAGGCAGGAATTATCAAAATGCTATTAATTTGTAGGATAAATTCTATGCTATAAATAGCATAGAATTTATGCTATTCATAAAAATCAAATAAACTCATGACTGATCAAGTGGGCAAGTTCACATGTCCCTGTAGTTCTCTGAACATCCTGGTTTGACTCATTACTACCAGAGAGGTGTCTGCACTTCATCATGTGTTGGCATGTTCCCTGAGACTCAGCATTCCTCTTCTGTATTATTTCTTGATAGTTCTTTCATTAATCCTTCAAAAGTGCTGGACTGCTTAATGGAGTCGGAATAAAAATAATGCATTTTCAGAAAGTCTTCCAGTGTGTTCTGTTTGCTTTCCGCATCTCACTTAAGTGTTAATCAATTAAGTGATTCTGAGTCTAGTCACTCCCCAGGTTAGATCTCTGCGATACAGAGATGGATAAATGTACTCTGTAAATTAGGTGTGAAACGGTTGGGGAAATGCACAAGCTGGTGCTCTGCAGAGCCAAGGCAGGTCTGGCTGGGCTTTATTTTAGCTCACGTGTGGGCAGGCTGGCACTGAGCTGGAGAGAAGTGGATGTCCTGGGAAGAAATTGCTCCTGTAGGAAAATGCTCAGGTGTTCATTTTCTACCTTTTCTGTCTGTTTATTACTTGAGTTCTGTCACCTGGGCTGTTTTGTTCTGCTCTTCTGGTTTTTTTACACTTTAACTTCTAAAATTCTTAGTTGGTAGTTGTGAGTTACAGGCCATCAAGTGCCACAGTTTTGCTTATAAACAGGAGCAGAATATTTTAACAAAAAATTGTTGCCAGCTCTCTTTAAGGATTCTGCCTAAAAAATAAAGCTTAGCTTATATTATTACATAGACAATGAAAATAAAGCTTGTGTTTCTTAGGTATCATCTTATTTCAAAATTAGATTTATTATAGGTATATTATGATAGGCAGAATTGTAACTCAGAGTGACTCTTCCCTGGTAGTGAATGTCTGCTGAAGATGCCCAGTATAATCTCTGATTGAACTGGCCTGGATATAATTAATTGGTTATTGATGGAAATCCATTTATGTGCTGTGTGAACAATGGAGAAAGATCAGAAGTAAAGGTGCAGCTGCCTCCCCTTTCCTGGTAAAAAATCTCCCAGTCTTGAAAACCCAGCCATGGCAGATGCCAAGGTTGGAGACCTGGGTCTGCTGTAGTCTCCTCTTAAGATACTTCCCCAAAATTCTTTTGCCCACTCTGAAATAATTTCACTGAATATATCTTACTCCTAGCATTCACATATTCAGCAACCTCCAAGTTCTGCTCAAGCTGTGAGTTTTAGAGGGTGTCTAATGTTCTGTTTAAAGGTGAGGATCCTGTTATATTTTTTTCTTTAAATTTTATGAGCATTTTATATAATGATGTTCCTGTCATGCTTTTGGCCATGAATCAGCACAGCATTTCTGTGCAGGCTTTAATTGAAGCGTGGAGTTGTCTTGCTGTGCAAATGTTGAAGTCAGTGAGACTATTAATTAAAATTAAGTATCTGCATAAGTGTTTTTGCTAAAAATAAGTTGCTTCATAACAGCTTTGGGCCATGTTTTGGAAGGAGGGGGTTGTTTTTTTTCAAACTTTGGAAATAGGTATATATTTCTCTCTGAACTGCACGATGATAAAATGTAGCAGCAATACCAGAGGGCAGAATGTTGATGGGAAGAAGTGTGAGCTTTCTGCCTTGTCAGATGTCACCTAAGCTGCTATTTATTGATTTTTAAACAGAATAAAACTGTTATGGCTTTTGTGTTGCACAGAGGCTGGTGGAAAACTTGAGAACCTACTGCTTAAGCTGGCGCTGTAGTGGAAGCACCCAAGTGACAGGAATCAATCAGTTCTTTATCTTCCTTTCTGAGTGCCTGGTTACAACTTGTTTTTCTTCCATCAGTTATTTAAAGTTGGAGCTTCTCAGAGTGAGAGTCCTTAGGTACTTGTGCTGTGTGTCATTTGTTTTCTAGCTGTGTTTAAAGCCATTAAAAATATTACCAGGGACTACTGAGCTGTGGCTTTTCCCATACGTATTAGACAATTTACAATACAAATTTACTGTACAATTTACCTTATAAAATGGTCTGATTTATTAATTCTCACAGTACCTTAGCAAAATAACATCCTTTTGTCTCCTCAGTCTGGCTCTTTACCAGACTCACTTTATCATGCCAGCCTGTTACATTTTTTCTGATTTCTTTCAAAAATAGACTCCTTACAAGCTCTAGCACTCCTCACCTGCAGCAAACCAATAAATTAATAGTGGAGGGAAGAGATCTCTGGACACATGGATAAGAGGAATGTGCTGTCTGTGCTGTCAGGTTTCTCATTGCACCTTTCTGTCTCTTCCAACACTGATCTTAAGATCTCTGACCTGCCTTTTTGCAGGTGTACGTGGTGTGTGTAAAGCAGTGGCCACAGAGTTAAGCAGGAAAAGATGAGGGACCCTATTTCACGTGATGCCAGCTGGGATGAAACCTCCTTTGCCTGAGGTCACACAGGGATCTGATGCAGGATTGGAGCACAGTTGTTTTCTGACCACAGAATGATTCTTCTGAGGTGCTTCAGCAAATATATGTTGATATCTCCAAGCTGTTGGTTTCTTCCTGCTGCTGTTCGGAGTCTTTACCATTTAGTCCATGATTAGTAGCAGAAGCTGAGAATCCCACTTGTATGTGAATACAGTGGTTCCTGCTGAACATCACATGGTTGTTTCTAAAAGTGGGATCTGTAGGTTCCTATTTAAAGTCATTTATTAATACTGTTGATGGGGTTGCATTTGCTAAGTATCACTGCCAGAAGTTTCTGTAAAGCACTGTCACATTGACACAAAACAAAATTTACATTGTTTGGGGAAAAATACCAATGTTGCCATCTTTACTACGAGCACGTCAGTTGCTCTTTATTGCTTTTTAAATTTGATTTTGTTGTTGTGTGGCGAGCTTTTCAATAAACATAGTAGTTCCATTTATATAACACTAGAATTATTGTTAATGCCCAGTTTCATACCGCGAATTACGTATGTAATATTGTGTCCAGTGGGATCCTGTATCACAGAATTTGCATAGTTATAGTGCTGGTGACATCGTATCTCATGCAAAGAACCCAGGGACCTGATACAATATCAGTAAAACTGTCTCCTAGGTATGATTCAAACAGTTTTATTAGCAACATATGGGGTATGAAGGAGCCACAGAGGGTAGTTTTGAGTGTAAGGGTGCTGGCCTATCTTTTTCAGCCTGTAATTATATCAGTCCTCTTCTATGGCATTATTTGTTGCTGCTCTGGGATTGCAGAAAAATAACTACTAATATGATGACACAAAGGATCAGAATAAATTATAATTGTTGACTTTACAAGAAATTCATTGGCAAAAAGGCTTACTGTCCAAAGCTCGGATGTCATTTCTGGTGCAGCTTCAGAGCTAAGCCACTGCACTAAATAATATAGTTTTGAAAATGTTAGGGTTTTCTGGCAACCTTATCCTGCTGTATTGGATGCTTTTGTGATCTGACAGATACAAAGAAGAAACTTTTTGGCTGCATTTTGGTTTTTAATCTTAAGCGAAAGGAGTGCATTTTGTTTAATTGATAGTGGGATATTGAACTCTTGTTCCCCAAATGGAACATATTCTAATTAATCATCTTGAAATAAAGAGTTCATAATTTAAATTATGACATTAAAAACTTGCGAAAATATAATTAGAAAATTAAAGTAGTGCTCTGTTTAGTTGTACTTCTTAAAGTCATGAAATATAAAAAAATAACTTCTACATGTTGTAAAAATGATAAAAGTTTGGGTGTTTAACATTTCTGCCAGTTGGCTGAAGAGCCACAGTGCGTATGTAGCTATTAAAGAGAAATAGTATTTGACTACTTCCCAGATAATTTTTTAAAATCCATGTGTTTTAAAACACTGGGCTGAGCAACTTCTCTGCACAAGAGCCTGTGCAAGGAATTGGGACTGTTATTTGGACTTTAGTCAGAGTTACTTCTGAATATTTTTATTCCTCATTGAGGTTCTGTGTGGAACAAACAGTCTGGGACCTCTATGCTGCTTCAGTGATGTGGAAGCATCTTTTCATTGCCTTGTTTCCATTCCATGCTGTGTTGATCTTATTGTGGTTGCAATAATATAATAAATCTATAATTTTATCTGGAAGGGATCCTTAGAATTGTTCATCCCTTGGTTTCAGGTAGGATGAAACCTTTTTGAATAATTTCTGACTTAATTATACATTAAACAAGAGAATAAAACAATCTAATTTATAACTTAGTTGCTAAACTTCTTTCTTAGGGTTCAAGCTCTCTGTTGGCACTTCATTGTTTTTATGAGCTTTTCTGACTTCCAGAAATTTTCGAAGATATTTGCAGATGATGGAGGAACTATTTTAACTTGATCCCATAGTATCAACAGTAAAAGACCTCAGACTTTGCCAGTTTGTATTTGTTTTGAAAAATATCCTCTCATCCTATATCTGGTTTATCTCTTTCGGTGCTTGGACTGGAAACTCTCACAAATTTGCTGCTATTGAGAATCTCAAGTTCTTCTGTGGAAATTGAAGTAAAATCATAATAAGCCTTGTAATTTTGAGAAATAAGTAGAAACATGTAGTGAGACTTGTGATTGAGAAGTGGACAGATGTCAGCTTGTAGGTGCATAAACATCACAATCTTCTGATCTGTGTGTGCAGTGCTCCCCTGGCTCCAGCACAACCAGCTACAGGGTGAAATGGTCATTTCCAGTGTGCCTCAAAGTCAGCTTGCTCTTTAGACATCATTAGGCGTAAACTTGTACTGTTTTAATGCAACTTTTTTGCCTTTTTAATGCCATTTTGCTTTTTTCATATTTTTTCTCCTTTCCCATATAATTTTTTGTTTGGAGTAGAAAGTTCACACCCACTTTGCTAAAGATGGTAAAGGAGTGATTTCTGAAATTAACTATTAAATAAAAAAAGTTATATAAACATATCTGGACATCACATCATAGGGACTTCAGAGCTGTCTCAGGAGCCTCTAGAGCCACTCATGTTAATTGTTGCATATCTTGTAAATGTGTTTATTTCAAAGCACTGGAAGCCTTCCAAGAAATTTCTGTATTTAAAAGGGCAAAGAGGATGTCACAGTGGATTTAGCCCAGGACAAAATAAAGTAAAGGTTAACTTGGACTTCCATCAGTGAAAGCTTAAAAGCTAAAAATAAAAATAAATGCTGGTCACTATGGTTTTGTGATAGAAGGATTTGTGAGACAAAGCTGATTTTTTTGTAGGATTGTGTGTCTGGCCTTTATTGCTATATTTAACTAATTTTTTTTAAAGCATTAAATCTTTGCAATGCGGTATTTTGATGTAAAAACTTAGGTTGTATGTAGCTGAGATTGAAAATATCAAAAATATTCTGTTGCTTAAAGCGTAACTTCTAATGAGATGAGAAAGGCCTACACCTTGTGGTTCCCCTATGTGTTCATGGCCCACTTAATCAGCAATTTCATTGTGATATAATTTTTGATGCTTTATTTTTCAGATTATGCAAAGTATGCTGGAGAAATACATCTGCAGTTAGTCACATAGTTCAGTCATCAAAATACAGGAAAACTGTAATTGGGACAGAAAATGGGGTGGGAAACCCCACAGTGAGAATACAGGGGTGGCACCAGGGGAGGCAGAGAGAGCTGGGACAGTTCAGCCTGGAGATGAGTGGGCTCAGGGGCACAGACTGAAATGGAGGAAATTCTGTTAAAGTCAGAAGTTTTTGCTGTGAGTGGCCAAACACTGGACCAAGTTGCTCTGAGAGTCTCCATCTATGGAGATACTCAGAACTGGAGGTGGTCCTGGGGACCCTCCTGTCCTCTGCTTTGGGCTGGTCACTCTGGAGATCCAGGATTGTGAGATCTCCTGTTTGCCTTTATCCCACATGTGGTCTGTGTTCACAGATGTGATTAGACTAAGGAAGGTATTTGGGATAAACATTTGTATGGTGTAGTATTGGGCAGTATTTGGATGGATCTTCACAAAATCACGGAATGGTTTGGGTTGGAAGAGACCTTAAAGATCATTCAATTCCAGCCCCCTGCCACGGGTAGGGATACCTTCCACTAGACCAGGTTCCTCCAAGCCCCATCCAGGGCTGGTCTTGAGCACTTCCAGGGATGGGGAGACAATCCCTGGGCAGTGTTTAGCCTCTTCTTAGGCTAAAATAGTTTGAGAATTAGACCAGATGAGCCCAAGTTCTCTTTTTTTTTCTCCCCACAACTCTGTTTAGATTGAAGAATGCTACTACACTGAGGAAAATTGCACTTTGAAATCTGTCCATTGGACTGAAGCAGATAGGATGGATTGGAAGAAGAACTGCTCACCACTCAGATCCATAGCCAAGATTCCCAAACTGCTTTGCTGAAGACCTCTGAAGCACCACCTGATATTTTACTGCTCCCAGTTTTGAATGCAGGTAATAATGCTTCTGATAAATACGATGTGTTTGTTAGATGAAAAGAGAGAATTCCATGTTTGAGAGGCTTGATGGGTTTGGGATTCTTGGTGTTACTAGAGATCTACTAATGATTTTTTACTCTGCTTGCCCTGAAATGATGGCAAGGTTCACATTGTACTTCCAGTACATGGTAGGTCTGACAAGGTTACAGGTTTTGGGAATCAAAGGAATCTTCCTTTCAAGACACAATTAGCAACATGTTTGATTTCTTTTTCTCCTTTTCAATCAAAGCCTGGATTCATGTGGTTTCAGCAGAGAGGGGAGATGTTAAGATCACGAATGAAGTATGTCTGTTAGCAATTAGGCTGCACCTGTACTTCAAGTAGACTGGATTTATGTGGCTGTAAAAGAGAGACAGACCTAAGTGACAGCTGGGGCCTGCAGCAAAATAGGAAGAGGTGACCAAAAATATTTGGCCATTCAGATAGATATTTGTTTAGCACCCCACTGCCTCCCCCCAAAAAATCAACATATGTTCAAACTAATGGTAGTCAGCAGTGAAACAATATTGTATTTTATAGTTTTGGTGGGGAAAATCAGTTTCCTTCACACTGAGAATTAATAAATTTGTTGTATCTTGGAGTTGAAATGACACTTCAGCATAACTTCTGTGTCTCCTAAACTGCCCTAAGCCTGGGCTGTTTAAGGAAACAAGCTGGTGTGACATAGGGTGCCATTCCTTCCCTTCTCCCCTTTCTTTTCAAGTAACTTCTGAATTCATTAGGCAACCTGTACTGAATTTACCAGAAGAGTAGGTGCTACAGGAAATAACAGACTTTCAGCTACTCACATGAAATCCGTGCCAAGGACTCTATATTTTTAAGCTGTGAATTCATGTATGATTAATGTTTTAATTATTTGTTTGTGTCCTAATTTCTGCCATACTTCAAGTTTAATTAAGTTTGAGATACAGGAGTAAGCAACAAACTCCAGGCCCTTCCTTCTTTCTCAAATTGCTTGTAACCACCACAATGCTTTCTCACCAGGGGATTTTGCCAGAGCTGTGATGCCTCTGAGGCTGATTCTTGCACAGAAGTCTGATGAATTGGGCAGAGATGAAGATCACATAACCATTAAGGAGTGTTGTGCTCTGGTGTGTGTCAGCAGGTGGAAGGGGACAGGTAGGACACCCCTGTCCTGAGCTGAGGGCAAACAGCCTCACGTGGGGAGAGCAGTGTCTCTGTCTCCCAAGTGAGAGAACTTGATGCGATGAGAGAAAAAAAGAAATGCAGTTCACACAAATATTACGTATAGTGTAATTTTTTTTACCATAAACTGTAAAAAATGGTGTGGTTTGAATGCCTCCTAATGTGCAGCTATCTATGATTGCGTTATATAGGATAAACTTTTCAAAATTTTGAGTCTTTGAACTGCCATTTCCAGAAATGATTCAAACATTCAGGTGCCCAAGTCTCATTGCAGCTCCATAAATTTTTCACCTTCTCCTTTGAAAATGGAGCTGAAAGTTACTTGGGTATTTCTTCTAGGATACTTTATTATGCACAATTTCATCTGGTGTGGAGCACAGGAGGGACACAAGCACTGAAATACCCTGAGCATGGGCAAAACAGTCACAAGCCTGAGGGCAAAAGGGTGTTTATTGGGGTGAGTGGAGATCAGATGGACACCACCAGTGCTGCCCTTGGAGGTGACCAACTTCCAGAGTCTCATTATTCCAGGTGTACCCTGGGTAGGTAAACACAACCTGGCCATCTGTGACTGGTTTCACACCTCAGTGTGCAGCTAAGTGACTCAGTAAATGTTACTGATTTCCACATTCAGGCTTTGGCATCCAAGGTTATTGTTCAGTGTGAAAAAATAGAGAGTTGGCGTCAGCCTCTAGCTAACTTTTCAAAATTATTGGAGGCTTACAAATGATAAAGCTTAATTCAATACCAGGAAAGGAAGAAACTTTTCCCTGTAATGGTGCAGAGGCCCTGGCACAGGTTCCCAGAGAAGCTTTGGCTGTCCCTGGGAGTGTCCAAGGCCAGGTTGGATGGGGCTTGGGGCAGCCTGGGATGGTGGAAGATCCCCTCCTTCCCCTTAAGGCAGGGGATTGGAACAAGCTGTTCTTGAAGGTCCCTTCCAATCCAAATTGTGATATTCTGCAGTTTTCTACTGCTCTGTAGGTTTTTACTGCTAGTTACTTCTTCTAAATTATGTAAACCTTAAAATCTGAGGAATATGTTTTAGCACTTAAAAATCTGAGGAATATGTCTTAGTGCAAAGCACAACAATATCCTGTGTTCAAGCAGCAGCAGTGAGGAAGGAGCACAGAGACTTGAATCGTGTGGTTACTCTTGTGAATGTACTTCAGACTAAAATTAAAACCTTTTCTCACACTTTGCCCATGCAGAAAAAAAGGCAAGTGCAGACCTTGAACTTGTACATGGTATGTACTCATATCTGCTTATTCATAGGTGATAGGTTTTTTTCCTGACAACTTAAATTTAAATATTATCTACTGGAAATTTCACAGGATTCTGGTAAACAGTTAATAATTATTTTTAGGTGATTTCCAGTGTGAAACTCATCAACTCACCGTTTCAGCATATTTGGTGACACTGTCTTTTTTTTTTTGTTAATGAGACAATGCTGGTGTAGTTACTCAGACATTTACTGGGAAACAGCAGCTTGATGGGTGCTAGCTGGAACCTGCCACTTCAGCTGGGCTGATGTGCTTGGTAGGACCCTGATGTAGTCAGAATACATCTTGCAGAAATAAATCTTAAAAAGCCAATTTTCTGTCTTGTATCTTTTGTTGTTGGGGGTTTGTTTGTTTGTTTGTTTGTTTTTTAATTTTTCATAAATGTATTCTTAGAGCGGATCAATTCTAAGCATGTCTTATGGGCACACTTACAAATAGTTTGAAAATATTGCTTAGGATGGGCTCAAAGATACAGAAATGTGTATTTTTATTTATATACATCCCTTCACTTTAGGGATGTATAACTTTCAGGGATATTTAACTTTTACTGGCTTAGAGACCTTGTAACAGAATAGGGGTGTGGATCTGTAGGAAGCAATATTCTCATTGAGGCAGCCTGTGCAGAAGTCTTGATTCTGGCTCACCTGCAGCATCCAAGTTGTGGAATAAACCCGGGATTTTAGAGTGTGGTAGTTTTGAAGCACTGAAGGAGCTTTCTAGGCCTGATGGTTCATCTTAGGTTAGAATGGAAAGTAAAACCCCTCCCTGCATGTAGAGGGGGAAGCCTAAAGAGGAAATAATGACTTAAAATATGCTTTCATCTGCTATACTGAAAGAAGATAAAGGTGGGTTGTTTTGGTTTTTTTCTTTAGACTTTTATGCAGACAAGCTGCATTTTGTAATGTAGTTTTTTGGCAATTTAATGACAGCCTTAAAAATGCATAAGTGACTGTACAGTCCTAAAAGCATTTGACAAAACCTAATTGTGTATTCTGTGGTCAGCAAAAACTTACTGGTTGGGGTTGTCGGTTTTTAGTCTGTGAGGCTATTGGCAGCTGAAAGAGTTGTGTATTTCTATATTCTTTGTGAAGCTGTAATGAAAATGAAGTTATCATTGTGAAGCTTTCAGTTTTGACAGTGAGAATGGCCCTTCGATCTCTGAAGGCTGCTGGATTCTCCATATAAGTTGAAACCATAAACATTTTATGGCACAAGATGAGTTGCTGGGATTCAAACATAAATTTTAGAAAGAAAAGGAAAAAAATAAAAAGAGTGAATGCCTGCATCTGTGAATGTATTGAATTGCTGCAGTAAAGAAGAACTATATGATGTTTTGGTAACTTCTGGGCATTGGGAAGTTACAGATTACAGGTGAATTGGACCTGCAGACATTCTGGGGGTAGGAATGACTTTATTTTAGTAAAATAGTGCTTTTTGTTTAGCTTGTATTGTCCAGATTGCTGAAGAATTTTACCAGATTAAGTATTTTTATGTATTAGTCATTGTGGAAGGAGAATGGAGTCAAGACCATGGGCCAAAACCACAGTCTGTAACTTTCTTTTTTGCATAGAAGAACATGCAGGGAAAAGAATATTTTCCTGTTCCTCCTTTGAAAATGAAAACAAAGGAGATTGACATCCTTTTACTCTTTCAGTCAAGTGTCACTCATCCTGAAGTTGTAATAATCAATTCAGAATGGCTACTTACACTTCTTTACAAAATTGGATGAAAGAGCTTTGCAGATAAGTTAAAGACCACAGGAAAAAACTCAAAACTTCATAATTTTAAACAGAATTAGTTGTTTCTTTGAATTGCTTGTTTTTAGTCATGTTGCCATAGGTATCAAAGCAGAGAGCTATTACCATTCCTTTGTAAGGTTTGCTGCTGTTTTATATTCACGTTGCAGCAGATCAAAGGATGGGTCTGCAGACGTGGAAGGGAAGGTGTGTTGTTTCAAAGATATGCAAACACACATAGAGCGAGCTGGTCCAGGTACTGTGGATGTGCTGACAGGGATTTGCAGATGGCAGCAGCATTGTTTCATTCCTGAAAATCTTCATCTTAGTTGCTAAAGCTTTTTTCTGAATTTTTTTTAAAATCTCTGCCAGTGAAAACTCTCTCAGATGCTGCTGCTCCCTACACTTGCAGCTTTGTCTTGCTGTTTGGAAGGACCTGGCTTGTTAACTGCCACTGAGTGTTAATGGTAGATCCTGCTCTTACTGATCTGTGTTCAGCTCTGCTTCACCCAAAATGTCTCCGTCTGAAGTGATTTGGAAAAAACTATTGAAACTATTGCCCAGAGAAGCTGTTGCTGCCCTGTTCCTGGGAGTGTCCAAGGCCAGGCTGGATGGAGCTCTGAGCAACCTGGGATAGTGGAAAGTGTCAGGCAGGGGGTTGGAATGAGAAGATCTTTATGATCCCTTCAAAACCAAACCTTTCTATTATTAGGTCTTTGCTACCCTGGAAGAAATCTGAAGACCTAAACACTCTCAGCATGGGAGAATGTCTTAATAGTTTCTGCAAGGATTGTAACCAGCTGTGCATCTCCATGTAAGCAGTGTACCAATGACTGTCAGTCTGTGAATTAAGGGGATATTTTGGTTTAGACTTTGGGAAGACCTTAGAACCACCTTCCAGTGCCTAATGGCGCTTCAAGAGAGCTGGGGAGAGACTCTGGATAAGGGCCTGGAGTGGCAGAACAAGAGGGAGTGGCTTCACATGGGCAGAGGGCAGGATTAGGTGGGATAGAAGAAAGAAATTCCTCTCTGTGAGGCTGGTGAGGCCCACAGGGTGCCCAGAGAAGCTGTGGCTGCACCTGGAAGTGTCCAAGGCCAGGTTGAATGGGGCTTGGAGCAGCCTGGTCTAGTGGAAGGTGTCCATGCCCATAGCAGGATATTTGGAACAAGATGATCTTTAAAGTCCATTCCCACCCAAACCGTTCTGTGATCAAGGAATAAATAGAAAAAAATTAATGTTGGCATCAAAGATAACACATCAAGTGTTATTGCAACACATACTGAGAAGTTTTGGCTTATCCTTGTGCATAACTTTATACAGGTGACTGCCAGTAATTTAAGTATGAGCCACTCATCTGCTTGATGCTGCTCCCCATCACAAAGAAGTGATTGTTTTATTTGATTTTCAATAAGTGCATCTAGCTAAGTCATAGAAACACAACCTAAATGAGCAGAGCTGTTGGAACCTGTAGAGATTCTTATACCAAACCCAGGGTATTTGAGAATGATTATTATTGTTTTTACACTTGCATCTTTTTGTACTGTTTTTATTTAGTGTCATTTCACTTAAATAACAGTTTAGTTTAATCCTAACTTGAAAGACCTGCTTTAAAGCTGCATGCAGTGACTGATTTTCTTTTGAAGACTTGAATCTATTTACAGAATCTCACTACTGTTTTTAACTGACTTCTTTGCAATGTTTTCTTTCAACTTTGGAAATTCATTAGCTGTAACACCACGTGTAAAATGTCTTCAGTCTTTGAACTGATGTTTTATTTAGAAGCCTGGCATATCTGTGAATCTAAATTAAAACCAAAAAGTGTTTAGTGAGGAAATAGTTAATAACAAGACATTACAAATAGTGTCTGAAGAGGTTGTTAGTTTGCTCAGGAAGTTTTAATTTTCTATAATTTGCTGCCTCATTATTTTTAATAGTGAAACTCCTCCTTACTAATCATACCAACCCCTTACATGAAGAAATGCAGGTGGTGTTGACAGTTCTGGGTAGAAAATACTGAGTTAGGCTTACTGGGCCATATTCTGTATTGAAGTAAAATGTAAGAACCCAAACTCTTGCCTGGGGTAGTCGCTTCACAGGATTGCAAACTGGATTCTTAGTATCTTTTTGGAATGGCTAAGATTTTCCAAAGATTATGACTAAATGCACCTCAAAACTTGATGTCAGCTGGTCCAAAACTGGAGTGAAAGAACCTGGAGGTGAGTATTCAGAGCTGCTCCAGGAGCTGCACTGGTGGTGCTGGTGGATGGTGTTCTCACTCCAGTTGTGTTATGGGGTAATTTTTGCTCTGTTACTTCGAGATTTGGATTTTGGTAGTCACTAAACTTAATCTTCTAGTTTGAATAATTATGCTTTACCTACTCTTTCCAGTCCCAGAATACCTGTTCTTAGTGGCATCAATACATAAACTCACAGCGAATAAATTGTAAGGTGGTTTTGTTTTTAATCAGTCATTGAGGTAGATGAATTTTGAAAAGTTAAGTAGCTTATGTAAAAAGTTGTTGACTTGCACTTTCTTCTTGTTTTATAAAGCATCAACATTTTTGTCAAAAACTTTTATGCTAAGTAACAGGTGAACATGATTAGAGGGATGGAGTACCTCTCCTGCAAGGAAGGGCTGACAGAATTAGGATTGTTCAGCCTGGAAAAGAGAAACCTCAGGGTGATAAAATTGCAAACTTCCAGTACCTGAAGGGAACCTACAAAATGGAGAGAGACTATTTATGTGGTGATGGAGTGACTAAGGGGGAATGGATTCACACTGATAGAGGACAGGGTGAGATGGGATATTGGGAAGGAATTCCTTCCTGTGAGGGTGGAGAGGCCCTGGTACAGGGTGGTGCCCAGGGAATCTGTGGCTGCTCCATGCCTGGAAGTTTCCAGGGTTGGATGGGGCGTGGAGCAACCTGGGATAGTGGAAGGTGCCCCAGCTCATGGCAGGGGTGGATGGGATATAAGGTCCCTTCCAACACAAACCATTTTGTGATTTTGTCTGTTAGTGAACAATATAAAATTCCTATTTGCAAGTCACATACATTTTGTAACTGCTGCTTCTTCCTAAGCAACATCTTTCAGAAAGTTCAGTGTGTTCTCTTTGAATATAAAGCAGTTTGGTAACAGTGGAAATGCTTTAGAGAACAGCAGCGAGTTGTTACGTTGAAATACTTGAAGAGGCAATACATTAGGCTAAAAGCAGTGGCAGTACCTGCAGAGCTCACTGTACGTGCCCTTAAGCAAAAGATAATAATTAGTTGGTTGTATTCCCCTGCAAACCTGCCCAAGTGCCGATGTTTATGAATTGCAAAGATCACCAACTCGAGCTCTGAGCTGCCAGAGTTGTTTATGCCCTTTCAATTTTTAATGTACCTGTAAGATGTTTTGATGAGGGCATTTAATCCAAAGGGATTTGCATGCCGTAATCATACCTCTGGTGATTCCAGCACAAAAGTGAGGGTAGCTCTTCAAAATATTGTGAGTGCTAACTTCCACTTCAGTATTAGTAATGAACATTAAGAACATCTCGAAAAAATCTTCATATTTCGTTGGCCAAACAGGATTTGGTTGCTTGTGGGATGATGGTCATTAAAAGTGGTGAAGTATCTGCTGTTGGGTAGCCTGAGGAGTGAGAAGTTGCTCACAGCTTGGAGATACCTGCTTTGCTAATTAGTTCATGCACATTCAGCTCAGGCAATTTGCACTTCAGTCAAAAGGAAATATTTGACTAGAATTGACTTTCCCTGGGATTCTGGTACAGTGGATGCTGCTGCTGTCTTCCCTAAAACCACAGGTGTAAGAACTTTGATTTAAATAACAGTAAAATGTAAATCATAATAGCAAGTTTACACAGGATATGAGTAGTTTTTGTGTGTATAATTTGTAATACATTAAAAAATATATAGGGTGTATATATATAATTAAGTGTTTAATTTTTACCATATATATTTTAAAGTACGTGTATGCAGGCTCCTTAAAGTTTTACCATTTTGTTGTTTCAGAAATCTCAATGTTTCATTGCATATTCCTGCAAATACAGCAAAACTAGTAAAAAATAAGATAAAAAATAGGTCTGAGCCTCCTTGTGCCAAATATTCCATGTTTGATAGAGATATGTTGAGCTGATGAGTGACCTTGGATTAGCTGAATTTTGGGGAAAAGAAGTAAAATTTTATTTTCTTTTTTTCAACTGGAAGATGTTAACGTGAAGTCTTAATGTGAAAGCTCTGAGTTAGCAGGTTTGACTTCTGCTTAGCAAAAGAACCATAAGTTTCCACTTCTGGATGGAAGGAAATAACATAATTATTAGGAATAATAACAATTACTTTCCTGTCTCAGATTTACAAAAGTTGTTTGGGTTGGAAGGAACCTTAAAGACCTTCTAGTTGGTTTTGGTGAGTTAAATATTAGGAAAAAATAGAGATCATGTGAGTATATATTACCTGAACCATATTTAAGCCAATTTAAATCTGAGCTATCTCCACTGAAGGATAAAAGTGGGGGAATTTTTCACCAGGCAAGGCAAAATATCAAAATGACAAATTACAGTAGCTGGGCTGAGGAGATACAGCCAAGCCCTGAGCTGCAGAGCAGGTCTCTAAAAACTGTGGCAAGACCATCCCCAATATCAGTACAGGTGGTAATATTTTGGTGTAATTCCATTAGTTGTCATGGCTCTGTTCAGGAGATCCCATTGTGCCAGTGTGGGACAGTGCTGGTGGCTTCATGTGGAGTGTGGATATAAAGCTGGGACATGTTTGGAACATGTATGTTCATTATCTTCTATAAAACATACATATTGTTTTATATTATAATATTAACATATATTATATTTATAATATTATATTATTTATATTATTTATATAATATTAACATTATATTATAACATATAATACTTGTCTATAAACATCATCTAGGTAACCAAGGCTATTATTATGCAATGGCTATTATATAATAGCTCAAAATACAGAAGACAACATACAGATGATTCCATGTGAGCCCAGTCCTGGGAGCTCTCATGTGAGTAGGTGCAGCTCGAGGGAGGCTGGCAGAAGCAGACCTGGTGTATTTTTTAGAAGCCTTTGGTTAACAGCAGCCCCGTTTCAGCCATGTGCTTTTCTGAAAAACAGCCTTTTCTTAGAAAATTTTAAACCAACTGGTGTTTTACCTTCAGTTCTGTAGCAGATAAGAATTTTTAGATTGCAAGAGATAGTATATCATGTGTTGGTAGCCTCCATCACAGTTTCTCAGTAAGTCTCCCCTAGTAGGTTTTGCAAAGCTTTAGTTATGATCCATTAATGTAAAATGAGTTTATTTAACCTCAGATATTTCTCAAATGATGGCTTGAGCAGAATCTCTTTTCCTGGACTTTCTTCCACTGCTTATCTGTTTCTGGTTCTTCAGGTAAAATAAAGTTATTCCTCTGCTCTAACAATTCTACAGAATTCACACTTTGTTTTAATTCCCTGATTGCAAGTATAGCTACTTATTTTCTGAACAGGGCAGCAAAGTGATTTAATTGTCAAATGCAGCCCTATCTACCACCTTATATTTATTTTACTGAACGTTTAATGCAGGTGCTGCTGGAATGGTTTGCTAGGTTGGTGAAAACTGAAGGATCTCTGTAAGAAAAAAAAAAATCTTTTTGCAGCAAAAATTAGTAGAAAAAGTTGTTTCGAACATTCCATCAAAATAATTGCCTTACTGATGTAATTTAATTGAAATGGTATGTGCAATCCCAGTAACCTTTAGGCAGAAATAAATAACCCTACAAGTAAAGAGGTTTACACATGCAAAATATGAATTCTGTGAACATAACTGATGCACTGAAGAGCCTGAACAGCAGTTGTCAGAATTCTGTAAGAAAAGAATTCCTCAGAGTTGTGAAACGTGAAGAAAAGCACTTGTGGAGTCCCACCTAAATCCTGTAAACTGATTTTTTTTTTCTTCTGCAAGAGGTAAGCAGTTGCTGCAGAGTGTTACTACTTCTGTGATAGTTGATTCATCCCTTTGCTATGCAAATTTTAAGTATACAAGGATTCAGTACTTTTATTTAAGAAATATGCCTGCAGGCTGTATTGGTAGGCTTTAGGGAGATATCTGGTTTGGTGTGAAATAAATAGTTGTTCAAAGATCACATGAATTTATGTCTTAGAAGATGAAAAGTGACGCTGTGAGCGTTTTGAGAGCACCCCCCCGTACCCAGCATGTGAGCTCGCCACTTGGTTTTGGTTTTTCAAAGAAACCTCACCAACCTCTTGGAAAATCAGAGCAGCAATGTGTCACCTTAGAAATGCAAGAATTAGGGCCTGAATTGGAGACACCCCAAGCTCTGGGGGTTTGATCCTTGGAACAGATCCTCACTGGTGCTGGTTGAAGGAGCAGTTGTCTCTGCTCCAGCTTCTGTCTTCAGCCCATTTGTGGACTCAACTTTTAATGAAGGGATTTAAATGCCATATTTCAGGTTTATGTGCTAGTTGTAGGCATCCAAGTCTGCGTATTTTGAGTAAAACAGGAGGAAAGAAAAACAAACCTGAAAGCATCTGAGTGAGAGACAGCTTTGGTATTTACAGTTGCTGTTGAAGATTTGTCTTGCTAAAGAAAGCAAAGCATTTACTTAAAAGCTATTTGCTGCCTAACATGAGCAACATTTTAATACACAATTACAAAGTTATTATACAAATTTAATAAAAATTAGGTTGTAAACCAGCTATTTGATTAAGCTCAGCCTCTTTTAATTCTGTTGCTGTCAAAAATATTAACCAACTCCTCTGTACAGTGTGAAATTCACTCTTGGTGCAGTTTTGCTATCCTTTCTTTCACCCAGCATCATTCTTTCTACAGTAGTTTCTTTTCTGCTGCAGAGGAACAGCCTCTTGGGGAAATATTTATTTCTTTTCTGTGAATAACTTTATCTTCATTTATATAACTTAGTGAGGACTTTTATGCCATAATGATCTAAACTAAAGAAATTAACTTGCTTGTTACCTTTTGGTATAGATGACAGCTACTTCTGACTTAAAATGTAAATCAGCCCAGAAATGTAAATGCCTGAACTTGTTTATTGTGTGCATACTCAGGGAATAGCCACTGAAATTAAAAATTATGATGCTTGTGTACATGAAAAAGTAATTACACTGATTTAAAGAGTTGATGGAAATAAATTGCTGTTCTCTAGGCGAGGTGGCAGCAGCCCTTCCTCATGTGACTCCTTGTGTCTCCCTTTCCTACCCCCCCAAATGTATTCCCTCATCTTAACTTTGTCATTTTTATTTCTGTCCTATTGTTTCCAATGAGAGGGATTAGCAAAGATAAATTTTAGCTTTCCTAGCATTAACTTTAGCTTATATCTGTCACACGTTTCCTAGCTAAACTAAGTACTGCTTTTTTTTTTTCCTACCCTGTGACACTTCATTTCAAAGAACCAGTCTACCTAGAGCTGGGTACTGGGTTTTTAATGAGGAAAAATGATTATTAGTTGTATATTTTCAGAAGTTTGATATATTTTTTTTGTGCTGCTAGCCTTTCCTGATTGTCAATAGCCATGGAACAGTGCAGAGCTGAGGGCCCCTGTGTCTGGTGTTGCTTGGTGGAGGTACAGCTGCCAAGCCAATGGCCTGAATGACCTCACCTAGCTGCTGGGAACTTCCAGATAGTGCCAGTTAGGCATGGAAGCAATTAAAATAATATACTTGGCACTGGTGAGGCCACATTTCAAACACTATATTCAGTTTTGGGCCCCTCATGACAAGGACACTGAGGGGCTGGAGTGTATCCAGAGGAAAGGAATGGAGCTGGGGAAGAGTCTGGAGCACAAGTCTGAGGAGGAGCAGTTGAGGGGGATGGGGGTGCTCAGCCTGGACAAAAGTCATAAGTTGGTTGAACACACTTTTTTCACCAGCTTTTATTTAAAAAAAAATTATTGACATGGAAATAATCGCCAAACAACATGAAGTAAACTGAACCTATGTCCTCTGGCCAGGCAGGATCTGTGTTACTGCATTTTTCTGTTGCCAGAAAGGCAGTATGTTTATTATTTGTAGAGAGGAAGATCAGAAAATGGTATTTTATAGAAAAGCTGCCTGTCTGCATCATGGCTTGTACATGTTTGAGAGCTGATGTTTTCTGCTGTTGCTTTAGGTACAGATTTTTCCATAGCACTTGCGTGCTCAATTTGTGTTCCCACCTTCCGATTTTACCCGTTCTGACAAAGAGTACACAGATAATTGTTAAAATAGAAGTTAGCACGATATTTAGGGGTGTTTTTTGTTTCTGAATTTGACAAAATTGCTGTATTTCATTTACATATTCAGGTTTTCTTAGGTGGTGATTTCCTCCTGCGTGTAAGTAATGCTCTTAGCAGCGACAGCGCTTTGAACTGTCACTTCATCCCACTTGAAGTTAATTACTCGAAAACTGGGAGGTTTTATACATTTTTTTTTTTAACCAGTTTCCTATCAAGCATCTCCCTGTGCTGAGGATGTCACTGTGAGGTAGGAATAACTGCAGCAAAGTGAAGAGCAGAGCAGCTGAGCCTTTGATCATGTGGCGACGTGAGCGTGTGTTGGGGTTGGCGGTGGCGCGTCCCCACGGCTGCGCGAGGCTCACGCCGCCCTGTTCCCGGGGTCCCTGGCTTGGGGAGACTTGGGAAGTCCTCACCACTAAAACCCAAATATCCTCTCGAGCCCCAGAGTGCTTTAAGTCTTTGCTCAGATTGCTTAGTAGGCACAGAAGGAGGGAGATAAAGTATTTTTAGCTTTCAAATTCAAAGAAACATTTCAATTAAAGGAATTCTTGACAACTTTAAATGCTCTGTTCTTGCCATGTTTGTACCAGGTGATGAGGAATGGGGTGGTTTTTGATTATTTTTTTCTTTTGGCTTGGAGGAAAACCTATCATTTTTAATTTATATTGTGGCAGTTTAAAGCATCAAATGGCATACACTGTATTTTCTGTTCTCGGTAGTTTCTCCAAAAGAATTAGAAAAATAGGCCTCTTATCCTGTGGTGTTGTGAGTAAGACACTGAATATACCAGAATTTAGATACTAAGAGGTTGCTTTCAAAATAATTGCGAAGATGATCTGATTTTTGTGATTTAATAACTCACTACCTTCAAAATTATACAAGTTGTGTGAGGATTTTTCCTGCTTTTGGGGGTAATGAAACACAAAACTTGAAATAGTCGTTTATATATATTTTTTTTTTTCCTTTTTTTTTGTTTTTTTAAGAGAAAATAAGTGTCACAGCTCAAGAGAGAACTCTATAGTGTGAAAGAACATAGGATTGGAATTCAGATTGGAACTGTTCTTTGGAGGCCACCTAGCCCAACCTCCTGCTCAGGGTGGAGTTGGCCACGAGCCTGTGATACCTATATCCAAGAGTACGTAATCATGGAATACTTGAGTATTGCATGATCTCTCTGGAGTGTCTGCATTTCATCTAGTACAACTTTCTAGTTCACGTTGAGAGATCTGACACACAAGGCTGCGTTTATATTCTTTACATTTCAAAATGTGCCTTAGAGAGGTTTCAGGTGATTTTTTTTTTCTCAAGATTTGGATTCTGTGTGATCAGAATTCATGCCAATACAGAGTGAAGCAGGTATCTCCTTGGACTATGTTCTAGGATTATATGTAAAATAGAGAAGTATTTATATTTTTCCTTGGCGCCAACAATGCCTTCCTTGCAGACATTTTTTTTTCTGTAAAGATTTATTAAGTGTAATACTTACTATGAAATACTTGTGTCTCCATTCTGCGAAGAATTGAAAGAGGTCTTTTTTTCTACTGGCATTTGAAAAGCAGAAAAAAGTGACTACTACAACAGAATTTTATTAATGAATGATTTACACTGGTTCCAGCTGTGACCATGTGATTAGTCCTTCACTGAGCAACAATGGGTATTTTCTTTCTGCTTTTATTTAATTTCCAAGAATGTGTCATCTGTTACATTAACTGCTGCCAGTATACCCCGTATAAACTGGTATTTTTTATTTCCCCAAAGCATAAGATGAATACCCACCCATATCCTTCTGGAACTAGAGTTTTAAATGAATTGGGAATTTTATTGACTATATCTGATTCAGCAAGCCAAAATCATAAAAGTTAAAATATTTATTAAATGCACTAGACTGTAAGATGCCTTGCTCCCTGGTAGTGCAAAAGATAGATATTTTCACTTTTAAAATTCTCTCTTAATATTTTATTACAGCAATACAACGTGTTATAGAGGTGGACAAGCCTGCAGATTGAAATGTGGATAGTCCAGATTGTTCCTTTCCCTCGACCATATGGTGTAGTTCTAAAAGCCTTTTGTACGCTGTCTGTTCAGTTAATTGTAAACTCTGTCTTTAGCGTACCTTAAAAATGAGATATATGTGAACTAAAAGTCAGCATATCCTCTGCTAAGTAAAGTTTGCTCAAATAAATCTAAATTCACAGTCCTAGTCTCTTGGTAGATTTTCTTTCTGGGTGAATTTGAAAGTCTTTCACCGTTTCTTGGTAACGAATGTGAAGCCTGTGTGTGTGAAGAGACAGGTTTTTCCATTTCCTCCTCGGGAAGGGGGGCAGATTTGAGGATATAATGAACATTTCATAATATTTTTGCTTGGCAGACAGCTCTGCCAGTGGGTGATGTGCAGGAACATCGAAGATTTCTGACAGATGGATGGTAGGACTACTAATACACCTACACATGCTTTGGCGTCTGATGTTGCCGCTGTTGCTCTGATGCCCGAGAACCTCGTGCTCGTGCTTTGGTCTGATGGTGCCCAGTGAGGGGCTTCAGAAGAGCAGAACCAAGCTTCACTCAAGATTTTCATACACCACAGAGGGGTAATTTATTATACTCCTCACAAAGCATTTATTACGGAGGCAAATAGGTTTTTAACGTAATAAAATAGTTTAAAAATTAATTGTTAGAGAATTTCAGAAGCAATTTTATCTTTTATTCTTTCAGCATAAAGTATTTGGGAAAAGTGACTGTTCAGAATGCAGATAGGGTTGAGATATCCTAAAGGGGAAAACATAAAAGAGTAGGAGTCTCACTGAAACTAATTTTCTGTGGGTTCCAACCTGGTTTTAAGCATTGGAGAATGTTTGCTCTGTGGCAGTTTCTGTGTGGCTTTGGGGATAAAAATCCACCAAAAAAAAAAAAAAAGGAAAAGCCAAAACATTGGGAATCAAGCAAGGAGTAAATGACAGTAGTGGAGAGTGAGATTAATGTGCTGAGAGGCCTCTCATAATGAGACTTACTGATGTCTGCTGCATATCTGAAGTTTTCACAGGATTTCAGGTAGTTCTCTCAATGGCTGGATGCAGAGGAATTGATAACCTTAGTGGATATTAAAAAGAAAAAAATGCATCTTTTTGTCCTACAGAGGTTAAATAACTCCTGACTTTTGTGCATGCAGAAATGGAGGAAATTTTAGCAAGTCATCTCAAAATGGAAACAAATAGTAACCCAATAGCACATTTATTTCTTTCCAGTAGTTAGTATGCTTGTTCTGAAATAATGTAAAAATTGTGAATTTAAATAATATGCTGGTAACTAAACAGCAGAAAGATGTAGTAAAAAAATTTAATTTTCCTTTTACTGGTTTTTCATGCACCTAGACCTAGAGAATCACAGAATGCTTTGGGTTGAAAGGGACATCCTATTCCAAGTTCCTGCCATGGGCAGGGACACTTCCCACTGTCCCAGGTTGCTCCAAGCTTTGTTCAGCCTGGCCTTGGGCACTCCCAGGGATCCAGGGGCAGCCACAGCTTCTCTGGGCACCCTGTGCCAGGGCCTGCCCACCCTCACAGGGAAGGATTTCTTACCAATATCCCATCTAACCCTGCCTTGTGTGAAGCCATTCCCCCTTGTCCTGTCCCTCCATCTCTTTTCCAAAGTCCCTCTCCAGCTCTCTTGGAGCCCCTTTAGGCACTGGAAGGGGCTCTTAGCTCTCTCCTGAGCCTTTTCCTCCCAAGGCTGAACACCCCCAGCTCTCTCAGGCTGTCAGGATAAAATACTTTGGATAGCAGGTTCTTCTGGAAGGTCGCCTTTATGGGGTGATGAAAAAGGAGTAGATGGGGTTTTTGTGCTGCAGAGGCAGATACAGATCCTGCTCAGCTGCAGTATGTCTGGGGGGATGCTGTATCCACTGACCAGCAAATTCCATGAAAAAAGTAGCATTTGGTGCTTTTCTGGCTGTAGCATGGAATCAGTGGGAGCAAGAAAGTGTCTGTGGGCAGAGCTGCTGCGTCTTGCAATTCAAGTAGTTTAGAAGCTTTAAAGTGCAAGAAATCACATGTAATGCTTAAAGAATCCAGCTGTAATTTTGAGAGCTGAAGGAGAAAACAGTGGCTGAACATTTATTGCAGCCTCCATATGATGAGAACAAGTTCTCAGAGCCTGCAAGATGCTGCTTTTAGTGCATATGAATAACAGAGCTACCTATTTTTACTGTGCACTGGCAAGTGTAGGCTCACTTCATTAGAGCAAGCAGTACAAACAAGATGTGCTAACTTGTGTGGCTTTAAAAAAGGTCTAATTTAAATTTTCATGCTGATTCTAAAATAAGAGAAATCAAGTAATAGAAAAATCATATGACTTCAAAAACATTCAACAGTTGTTTTGTAAAAAAAAATCTTTTGTCAACTTATGTTTTAATACAAGTTTCTGTAACTTCATTTGTCTCCATGTCCATTCACCTTAGTTTACAAAACATCAGAGATGGCCACTTTTATAGAGGACAGATTTGTTAAATTTGTGAAAATAGACAGGGAAGTTAAACTGGCGATTAGACAAGGTAAATAAGGCAAGAGAACTGTGAAGCTTTTGCTTCTGAAACACTGAATAAATGACTGTATTCAGACTGGAGGTTTTCTAATGAGGAATATGGCAGAATGGGCAAAGAGAAGAGTGTTGGGTTTTCTGTACTGTCATATGGAGGATGTGTTTGTACACAGGTTGGAAGTGAGAGTAGTCTGAGACAGGAAAAATTGATCTGTGACCCATCAAGGTAGTAATTGATGTGCTGTTTGTAAGTCAATCCTGTGTAGATTTTATCATTAAAAAAATTTCAAGAAGGAAAGAAAGGTGGTGTAGGACTGAGGAAAGTACAACATGAAGTAATGAGAAAAGAAGCTAAGAGAACAGGAAAAAAAATAGAAATTGTTAAGAAATGTAAGTGAAAAGAGGAAATCAGGGATTCATATGAGAAACAATTCATATGGCTTCAAGAAGTGTGAATTTTCCTTTTGAAGATGGAATTCATCAGCTATCCAGATGAAGAGGATACAATTTTGTCTCATTTTCATAATGAAATAATGGAAGTACAATCTGGGCAAAAGATGTATTTGCCTGTATTTTCTTAAAAGGGATGATGCTAATGATAAATTAACGCTGTTTTTCAGAATATTTTTCTCACATGTGGCAAAGTGTCAAGTAAAGTCCTGCTGGTTTGAAAGAGAATGTATATTGTGGTGGCTGGGTGTAGGGATATCGAGTCACTGCTCCTTTCTTCTGCTCTTGGTTTTACTGTAAAAATTACTGTTGGGAAATGGTGCAAATCACAATTTTTAATTCAGGTTTTCTCATCTGTAAAGCAAAGATAACAATACCTACCTACCTCACAGGAGTGTTGCGAGGTTTAATTAATGTTTGTTAAGCTCTTCAGCATTTTTGGATAAAAGCAGATAAATTAAACCTCTTGTTGTTAATAATGGGAAAACCCCAGGCGGAAGGTGTAGTATGATTTTGGGGTTGGAGGGAGGAGATAGAATAATTACAGTTTGTTGTTTAAAGCATATTTAGACAAAACAATTGACAGTGTTTGGTTAGAAGTTATGTTATTAGTTCTGTGTAAGAATCCAAGCTTTTTCTTACAAATTGCTAGTAATTTGAGCTTGTACACAGTGTTTTGTTTTATTAGAATCACAATATGGTTTGGGTTGTGAGGGACCTTAAAAGTGATGTAGTTTCAACCCCCCTGCCATGGGCAGAGACACCTTCCACTATCCCAGCTTGCTCCAAGCCCCATCCAACCTGGCCGTGGCCACTTCAAGGCTTGGGACATGGTTAATACAGATTAGGATTCCTTTGGCTTTGCAAAGTTGAATAAATCTCTATATTTCATTTTTACTTCCACTGTAAGGTAAATTCCTTATAGTCTGGCTATATATATATAAAACCAAACCAAGTATTTCTCTGTCATCAAACACTATGTCAAGGTTTCCAGGACTGAAGTGTAGTATTTAGAGGCTGTGGGCTTTGGAATAACAACTCAGTAGGCAACAGTAGTAAGAAACATGTGAAGTTCTGTGTATGCATGAATGTGTCTCTACAGTATAATTTAAGCAACCCTGTAATATGGTCAGGAGGAAATTTTTGAGAAAATCGTTGACAAAAGTAATTGAGTGCAATAGTGTTGAGTGATAAGAAAATCAGTGGGGGATTAACCTTACTAAAGCTTGTTTCTGAAGCATTTTCCCCTATTCAGATAGGATATAGTCAAAGTAACCATTCTAGTTCCAGTCAAAGGAAACGCTGTGTGTATTCCCCAGCACGTTTCTCAGAATCCACTGTGCCTGTAGACTCCAACTTTACAAACGTAGTGGTGTGTCAGCAACATCCCAGGTGTCATTATAAATGCCAGCAGTATGCAAGTGGTATTTGTAAATAAGCCCAAACAAGTGAAATGGTCTGTGTTAGTCAACCATTCTGCACCTTGGATACATTGAAGGCTGATGCTTGGTTGAGTAGCTAAACTAAATATCAAGTGGTGTTACACAGCTTGAAAAGAAACTCAGCTCTAAAGAGAAAAAGCAGACTTTTTTCTAAGTCATTCTGTTAATGCCCAAGAAGATGTTTCCGTGAGTGTTAAGAAGCCAACTGTCTATAGACTCTGGGAAAAATGGTTTATGGATCTCTCTTGCCCATACTCATTCAGAGCTTCAATGGGGAGGCAGAGTGCTGCGGCTCTGAAGAGTAGTTTGAATCATCTTGCATGAATATTGCTCTCTCCAAGGATATTGGCATGCAAAACAGATTCTGTTCATCTTACAGGATGTTGAATGCACCTCACACATGGCTTCATAACCACTTTGAGATGAACAGGCAGAGTTTGGATTAGGTTCTTGTTAGTGGAAGCAAGTGTGTGTGCGATCAATGCAGATAGGTGGAAATAATTCCCTTTTCTCAAAGCATTTGCTTGGTATTGCTTATTTTGGGTACCCTATCTGTGTTTTTTTCCACATGTATATTTTCTGAAGGGAACTTATTCTTTTCCTTCCTTCCCTTTCCCCTCCCTCGTAACTATATTTTATCTTCAGTGGTCAAAGGGGGAGAATGTCTTCCAGATTTATTTCTGCCTTAAATGTGGGGCTAAATCCGTTTCATAAGCACCTTCAAGTATTTACTGCTTACAAAGCATTGTGGGGTTAGTCTCTGCTTAAACACTTATGGGAAGATGGGATCTGAAAACATTCAGAAAGATCTGCATCATTCACTCTGTATAGAGCCCATGTAACACCTCTCTTGGCTTCAGATCCACTTAATGAAAGTGGTTTTTGAAAATCACAGCATAAATAGATAATTGAATATAGGTTTAATGTTATCTCCGTAACCGAAGCACCTCCAAATCTCTAGTCTAACCTTACTCTCTTGTCAAATGTGAAGCCATTGACTTTTATCCTGTCCCTCCAGGCCCATGTCCCAAGAACCTCTCCAGCTCTCCTGGAGCCCCTTTGAGCACTGGAAGGGGCTCTGAGGTCTCCCTGGAGCCTTCTCTTCTCCAGGTGAACACCTCCAGCTCTCCCAGCCTGGATCCAGAGCTAAGGGGCTCCAGCCCTTGATGCATCCTCGTGACCTCCTTTGGATCCACTCCAACAGGTCCATGTCCTTTGTTCATGGAAAAGAACCAGAAGTTTGAGCTGTAGCATTGCTGTGAGTCTGATTGCAATGGAACATGATGTGAGGTAGCACTGCCTTGACTGCAGAGGTATTTCCAAAATGTTGGAAATACCAACATTTTTCCAAATGCTGTTGTTCTCCAGGCCTCCAAGAGCTGCTTATGGCTGCTGTGAGTGCTTAACTGGGGGTATTGTCAAAAATTTCCCAATGGCCAGAGTAACTGCACAACCCTGATGTCTTTAGTAGGAACCAGAAAAGATCTTTAACTTACTGGCAAAGGCTGTGATATTTGTGGCTTTGAAATGAAGAAGTGGGAATATTAAGCACAGACCTTGCGTGTGTGAGGTGTGAGCGGTTTCTTGCATTGCCTTGTAATGGTATTTCTGGGATTTTTATCAGCAGTGTCAGCAAGAGCACCTACTAATAGCCAGCTAAACTTTAAATAGTTTGGATCTTCCAGTAATGACCTTAAAATAGTTCCTTCAGCTCTGAGCCCTGCAGTGAATGTTTTGTTCTCTGCACCCCTGTAGTCATGGCTGCTGTAAACCATAATGTTCCTGAACTCCCAATCCTGGAAGTGTTCAAGGCCAGGCTGGGTGGGGTGTGGAGCTGTCTGCTCTAGTGGAAGGTGTCCTTGCCTGCAGGGTTGGAACAAGATAACCTTTAAGGTCTCTTCAAACCCAAACTAGTCAGTGATTCTTAGTGTTGTACCAGTGTGTGGGAGGAGTGTCCCAGGTTCTGTAGGTTCTGTGATGGTACAAGTGGAAGGAGCTGATAAGTGACAGCATAATTTTGGTTTTGTTGAGCAGGATGTTTTATTTTGATAAGGATTTTCAGGTTCTGAAGAAAAGTTTTGTGAGTGTGGCCAGTTGCTCAGGCACAGTAAATGGTTTTCAGACTCTCTTTTTAGATAGGTGCAGAAATGATTCCCAAGTGACCCTAAAGCTGAAAAACCTACGTGAGTTGTACTGATACATTCATGATTAACAATGAAGTAAAAAAAAAAAAATCCCTATTTTTAATTCTTTTTTGTTAAAGACTACAGTGTTGATTGTGGGTTATAGCCAGATTTTCTTATGTGCAATAAAAGCCAAGTTTTTAAGGCCCAGGCTTTTTTGAGCATGATGATTTTAATTGCACTTTTCAGCCATCTGAGAAGCTTCAAGGAAAAAATTTATATCTTGATGTCCTCTCTGAGTGTCCTTGCCTTGCTTTATCTGTGGCACTGTTAAAAAGGGCCACACACTTGTTTCATGTCTGTTAGGGTCTCCCCCAGACATGAATATTTATTTGCTTTGCAGTATCTGTTTTGAAAACATCAGCTCAGAACCTAAACTTGTTTACAAAACAACCAAAATAACCTTCCAAAACAGATTGTTTTGAGATGCTTGTGTATCGCTTTTATTCATGGAAAACAAATATTTCCTGCAATGCTCACCATTTCAATTGGCAGATGATACCAGACATGTTTATTTAACTCGTGTCAGTGTTTTTCAGCTTTCTGCAATGTGTGTATCCATAGATACTTCCCAGTGGAGGAGGCAGACCCCTTAACTTTCTGATACTTGTGAAGTAAAATAAGATGTATGAATACACTTCTCTGCATTGCTTTAAACCAATCCGTGAAGTAATTTGCAAGCTCTGCATACAAGAGGATGGAAACAAGTGACTTAAGTCATTAAATTTGCTATTCTTGGGTCAGCAGAGATGCTGGGGAACACTTGCAGTGAGCTGTCAGAAAGCATTTTGGCCAGAATCTGGAGCCCTTAATATTTCTAGAGCCCTTTCAGAGGGCTTAGTCAAAGCCTGGTAGGGAAATTATTTACAGGAAACAGGGTGCTGCACCACTAAATCAAATTGGCAACTCCTATTGTGCTAGATTTATAAATTGATGTGGGTAACATGTCATCTGCACGTCAAGTTGGAAATAAGATATAAATATTGTTAACATGGAAAAATATGTTTAGTGCTGTATGAAGCCCTCATTCAGTATTGTGTGATGTTTGCTATTGACTCTGAGAGCTTTTGAGGGGTTTCTAAAAGCCATAATGTGGTGCTGACTGCACAGAGGTTAATGAGAGGTGTTTCTGTTCTCATGGCTTCATAGCATGAAGCCTTGGTTCAGCTCTTTCCTGAGGTGAAAAGAGTTGGGCAAGTGAAAGACCAAAAAATTTCATCTGATGAATTTTAGTACTTAATATATAAAACTGAGGACTTTTTTGTACAGGTAGCATTTCAACCTTGAAGTTACTTAGTGAATCCTAAGAGCATCAGACCCACTCTGCTGTAGGGATCCAGTACTTAAATGTTGCATCTTGTAAACGAACAATAACTCGATCATTTATTCTCTCCCCTTGATAAAGGATTTCATGGGTTGGCAAAATCCACGATTGCCCTTTTTATATTGCTTTAGTTGCAGGTCTCAAGGTGAAAAACTTGGTAGGTGTATTTGGCTCCCCTTTTGAAGTCCATTTTCCATCATGGTTGAAATAAATTTTGAAGTAATCTTACTGACATGTCTTGTGAACTTCGCATCACAGAATGGTTTGGGTTGGAAGGGACCTTAAAGCTCATCCTGTTCCCACCCTCTGCCATGGGCAGGGACACCTTCCACTATCCCAGGTTGCTCCAAGCCCCATCCAACCTGGCCTTGCACACTTCAGGGATCCAGGGGCCTTCCAGGGATTCCACAGCTTCGCTGGGCACCCTGTGCCAGGGCCTCACCACCCTCCCAGGGAAGAATTTTGTCCTCATGTCTCATCTAACCTTCTCACTGTGAATTTGTTCCCTGTGTCCTGTCCCTCCATCCCTTGTCCCCAGTCCCTCTCCAGCTCCCCTGGAGCCCCTTTAGGCACTGGAAGGGCTCTGAGCTCTCCCTGGAGCCTTCTCTCCTCCAGGTGAGCACCCCCAGCTCTCCCAGCCTGGCTTTACCAAGTCCACGTCTCTCTTGTACTGAGGACCCCAGAGCTGGATGCAGCTCTGCCGTTGGGATCTCATGGGAGCAGAGGGGCAGAATCCCCTCCCTCGACCTGCTGCCCCCATGGCTTTGGATGCAGCTCAGGACAGAGTTGGCTTTCTGGCCACCTGCCCTCAGAATGGCTCCTGTGTGTGGGACCCGTCCCTGATTTCACAGTAGAACTCGATTTGACAGTAGATCTCATCCCATCCTTTTCGTGGACTCAAGGTGTGACTGAAGATGCAGATCCTTTCATCACATATTCAAAGGGATACATTCTGACTGCAAAAGAAATCTGGCTTGTGCCTACTCAAGTGTTGCTGCCAAACATCTCAGGCTACCAAGCCTAATGTTCAAATTAACTCTTGCAATTCCAGCTTTTGTATAAGAGCAGTTTAATTCTTCAATCCCACCCAAATTCTGTTGACACAAGAGTGATTTGGTCTCCATTTAGCATTTTGCTGCTTCAAATTTGCTGGGGAAAACAAATCAACTTTTTGATGTGGGGTGATTTTTATTACCTCACAGAGTGACTAATGATAGCTTCTAGCAAATGCTTTGTCTTTTAATCAGTCAGCTAATATGAACTGTAGGCTGTGACTTTCAAATAAAATTAGTTAAAATATTTGTGCCTTTTTAAAAATGAATACATATGCTCTTTAAACTGGCCATGAATGCACATTGTAATTCTTACCTTCTGTGCAGAAATTGGTCTGAAACTCAAGAGTGTGTGGAGCACATTTCTCATCATATTTCTAATAAATCGGAGGAATTTCAAAATGCCAGCCCATTATTACCAGACTGGGACTTTTTCTATAATAGGGAACTAGCAACTAATACGTCTCCTGTCAAGTTTAAAAATAGTGCTACATCTCCCATTACCACACCTATTAGTTCCCTCTCCTCTCAGAGATACTCTAAATCAAGGATCCTTCATCTATTTAAACTTAATGTAAGCCTTCAGCATCATCAATGCTATCAAATTTATAGTCATAGGTGCAGCACTGTAAATGTTGAGTCCTGTAAACTGTGTTGATCCTTCAAGTGCTATAAACACACTGCAAATAAGTTGGGTAAAGCCAACATATCATTTAACAACTTTAGCAGTCTCTGTTAAAATCAGTTTTCATTTTTCCAGGCTTCTAAATTACATGGCAAATGGGAGCTTATAATTAACTGTTAAATCAGAATAACTAATTTTCTCTCAGATCCAATTGCAAACCTGGCATACTCTCATAGGATGTTATACTCTCACATTAGAGCTGTATTTTTTTTTCTGTTTTACCTTGTTCAAGAAAATCCTGTTAGTGGTGGAAGAGCTCTTCAAAATAATGCAAAACTTTTTGCGAAGATAATTATTTAATATCTTCTGCTCTGCAGCATACTCATGTCAACTTCTGTAAATCTATTTGAACCATCAAAGGGAGGAGACAGAGGAGCAAAGCCTGTGGAAGAGTTAATTGGGTTTGCTGGTGATGGGTGATAGTGGCTGTAGTTGTTTCCATGGGCAGAGCATGGCCCTGGTTCTCCATCACACCTTTTCTGTCTTTTTCCCTTCTATCTTGCCTTTCTTTGGAAGAAAATTTTATCCTAGGTAAATATACACAATGCTTAATTTGCCTTTGTTAATCTGAATTTGTAAAAGTAGATTACAGAGTATGGAGTATCCCTCATACCCTGTCCTGAGTAGTATTTAGTCCGGTGTAAACAATTTAGGAGGTCAACAATTTAGACACAAAGAAACCAAGTTGCATATTGTAATTGCCAGTCCCAACGTACTGAGGATCAGCACATCAGTCAGGGAAATTTCCCTGAAAATGTATCTTTGGAGTGCTGTGCTCCATGGGGGGATAGAGGCTTCCCCACTGAGGTAGTGTTGACTGTTGTGGTTTTGAGTTAACCATAAATGTGATGCACAGATGTCTTTCTCCACTGGAAAAAAAGTATAAATTGCAATAATTTATTCAGTATAGATTAATATCTTCAAAGATGTTGATTGAGGATGGCTAGAAGTATAGATGCAAAGTATTTATGACAGTCTCAGACTGTGTCAGGGAAGAAGGTGAAAAGAAGATTCTGGGGATTAAATTTTTTTTGCTTTTCTGTAGCTAGAAAAATACAAATTTAATTTAGAACAGAAAATTATGAAGGTCATTAGTGCCTTTCACTAAATAAAATAGTAAAACAATTTAAATTCTGAGTTTTAAAATGCATACACTGCGTGTGTATTAAGAAGTTTTTCCTAAGGATTTATAGCAATATTGTTAACTTAGCATTCACAGGGTAATGTGCAGATTTTACAGCACGTAACTTTCTAGATGCATAAACTCTAAAAAGAGGCTTTATTATCTCTTGTGTCAGGTTGTCTCTGGATTGAGAGCTATGGGACATCTTAAAACTCTTGACTTCCAATTCCAGCTGCTCCATCTCAGGGTTGAAAACACAGATGTAAGAACTGAACCTGGAGGTCCTCACGCTTCGATTAAGATCCGACCAGTTCTTCAAAAATTACATTGTTTGCAATTCTGATTGTATCATAAAATCACAGAATGGTTTGGGTTGGAAGGGACCTTAAACCTCATCCAGTGCCATCCCCTGCCAGGGGCAGGGACACCTTCCACTGTCCCAGGTTGCTCCAAGCCCTGTCCAACTTGGCCTTGGACTCTTCCAGGGATCCAGGGGCAGCCACAGCTTCTCTGGGCACCCTGTGCCAGGGCTTCACCACCCTCACAGGGAAGAATTTCCCCTAATCTCTAATCTAAACCTACCTTCCTTCAGTTTAAAGGCATTCCCCTCGTTCTGTCACTCCATGCCCTTGTATATGTAGATCATAAGCAGATAAGTAGATCAAAGTAAAAACGAGATGTGATATTTTAGTGAAACCAAAGCAGGCTGGGCAATCCCTGCAGGTTTCATTCCTTGCTGCCTCCAGGTAGTGGTAGATTTTGGCATTCTGTAGGTGTTTGCAACTCTCATGTTGTGTGCATGGACCAGACTGTGGTTTATGGGTGTCACCAGTAAATTAATGTTACTGCTGCTCAGCCATCCAAATACAGGTGAACGATTTTGGTTTACCACATTCTCAAAAGAAGTGGAGGATTTCTTGCTTTTTCCAGTTAATTTATATAAAAGATAAATTGTCATTCTCGCTTATGCAGTTTAGTAATGACGAACCTCAGGACTGGTACTTTTGGGTGATCTAAATACAAGTTAAATTTTGGTCAAACCTTAAGATGTGATTGTGTCTAAGGTACAGCTTTGGGGTTTCGGTGAGTCACTGTCATGAGTGGGAGGGCAGTGCAGGCTCTTTCAATCTCTCTGTGTTTACAGCACATCCCCACTTCAGGTAGGGATGGGAAGGAGAAGGGACAGAGGAGGAAAGGTAAGGACTCGTAATAGTCCTTTGGAAAATCACATTTTATTGCGATGTGGAACATGGAAATTTTTTGCCTGTGTCAGCCATCACAGTGTGTTTATGTGAAACCATCAAAGGTTGATGTCCACAGGTTGTACCTGCTGGGTTTTGCAGTGGGTTGAGTTACGAGACACTGAACCACGTGTGCTCGGATACGGCGGCGGAATAAATTTCTCATACGTGTGGGACTGTGACGGTTAAAACAATCATTACTGAAACCATATACCTTATTTCCTGTAACTAATAGCAGATCTCTACCTGTGGAATATATTAACAATTATTCCTTTGGGTTTGGATGGTTGCTCAGCTGTTTTGTTGGACAGATATTTAGACGTGGTCTGTAATTTATGTTGTCTAAGTACGTCAGTGAACAGAGCTAATTATGGCTTCCTGATGTGAGCTGTGCTGATGTTTGTGAAACCACACTTCTGCATGTAAGAGTGAATGTGTATTCTTTAATAAATTGTGGAAAATGATGGGTTTTCTCTGCCTGGGTTGGTTAACAAAAATACCTAAGTTGGCAGTCATCTAGAGTTTAAAAAGAAACCATGGTTTTGTGGCTGGTTGAACAGTTAATTCTTCTGTGCCTTTAAAGATAACTTTTATTTATTACTCTGTACAGTACTCAGACTTCCTCTTAAAAGGAAATTATTGGTTCAAACAGCAGTGGCCCTTTCAGGGACTCCATCTCTTGCCATGTTTCAGTGTGAGGTAGAGCTGCAGCAAGTGACAAAAGTCCTGGCTGAATATCACTGTGAGCTGCTGGCTTTGAGACAGCACCTAATTACCCACCTACACTTCTCAGTACTTCAGTATACCTCTGTATTAGTCATGTCATTTGGACACTGTTACCGCTTTGAAGGATTTTTTTTTTCAGATGTGTAATGTGTATCCTTAGGAATGTGCTGCTCTGTATGGTAAAGAGAGAGGAAATTTTCAAAGGAAAGAATCCTGCAGCCGTGTGGATGGGGTTGAGCTGTTTGAGGAACACCCAGGATTGCTGGCTCCAGAGAGGAAATACTGTAATGAGAAAGGGGAAGCAGTTCTGTTTTTCTAATATTTGTTGTTTTCTTTGAAATGGGGAAAAGAATACCTGGAGTGATTTATATTTAATTGAGGATTGCATTCCATCAGATACGGTGAATGTTCTCAGGCCATTTATCAGCTGTGTCTTTTGGAGACCTCTGAGGAGTTTATGGTACATATTTACCTTAACTTGGCTGGGTCAAGGGAAATAAAGCAAAAATAATAGCTGTTATTTTTGTATGTGAACAAAACTGGAAGTCATGTGGGTGAAATATGAGCCAAACGACCATGTCCTACCTCCTCTGTGTCTTTCTAAGTACAAGAAATTATTAGTTATATATAATTTCCTTAGCATTATCAGTGTATCTTTTAAAAACAGAAGATTTATTGACTTTTTAGTTGCTTCATCTTAGTCAAGCCCTAAAGTGAACATGACATATATTGTACTGCCATTATCCTTTAGTAGTATCTTATGTAGGTAGCATCTTATTTAAAAAAAAAAGCAATGATTTTTCATAAAATAAACCACATACTGCTTCTTAAATAACATAACATTTTTTCTGAATTGAATTTGGTGTATATTGCTGGTCATGTACAGAGATCACACAACAACAGAATCCTACAAGTGCTAGTGAGGATTTTAATAAGCAGTATCTACATTTTTTGGGGTGAGTGAGTTTTGTAAGAAAACCTTTGAGCTTTAGGTCATCTCTGAAAAAAATGTGTCATTTCTGATTGTCACCCTCATGGGCTGCTGCCACGGGGGTCTGTGAGTGTTATTGTGAAGAATTACATATCAAGAGCTATCTTAACACCCACTCCACCACACATCCACGATTCAACCCAGTTTCCCAATGTAAATAACCAAAGGAGGTTTATTGTATGGCAATACTTGTGTACTGCAGTTTCCCTAATAGATCTAAAGGTAGGTAAATGCAGAATAATGAACTAAATGTCAGGGTCTTTAAGCAGGAGGAAACATGAGGACTGAGCAATCTCTTACCGTCAGCACGTACAGTCATTCTCTGTTCCCGTGAGGGATGTACAGTGAAAACTGGTGCAAAATAAAACCAAAGAGCACAGTGTGGGTTCAGCTAAACCTGGTGATAAAACCAGTTTCGGAACTAGTCTGGTGAAGTGTGATCTGATCAGATGCTTCATGAACAAATTGTTTTATTACTGATACTGCTAATGATTTGTAAATTAGTTGCAAGCCTCCCTGAGTGACTGACTCAGTGGCATTTACCAACTTTTCACATACCCCCGTTTTTAGGGGCTGAATTTATAAAACACTTCTCTTTAGTCCCTTGAATTAAATTTTCAGTGGCATTTGATGACAAGCATAGCATGATTAATTACAAATTGTTCTTTAGGTGAATAGTGCAGATTCTAAACCACAGCTTGTGTTTTTATAGCAGTTATTACCCTGCAGGCTCCAAAAGGGCTTTGGAGGAGACAGTATGATTTTGGTTACATCATTGTAAATTCAGAAAACGTCAGTGATCTCAAAAGTGTGATTTTTTTTGAAATTAGGTCAGTGGAAAAGAGATCAGAAACTGCTTTGCTACCTGAAAAGAAGCAAGCTCCAAAATGGAGTGAAGTATCTGCTTCCAGATGGCTTTCCTTTGGATTTTGCAAAGAACATATTTGTTAAAACAAGTAATTTATTTGAAATATTATGGAGGAGTGAATAATAGAGCAAATGATAACCTCAATCCAGGCAGGATCAGGACAAGAAAGTTGGAGCATGGAATGTTTTTTCTCTTGCTGATTGTTCTGTAGTGATCCAGAAGCTCTACATCAACATTTCAACTGGCACCATGGTGGGCCAACAACAAAAAGCTACCTAAAGGTTTTTTATGTTCTGTTCCCAGTTAAACTGATTCAGTGTTTCGATTTTTGTTGCTGATTAACTGATTTTTGATAGCTACAGTGCACTTAAAAGGCTCTTCTTTTGTTTTCTGCCCTCTCATTACAGAATACATAATATTTTTAACCTGATCTTGAATCAAACTAAATTTCTCAACTATGCCTGAGATGATGGTTGAGATTTTCAGGAGAGTATGTAGTTCTCTGTTGAATTCTCCCTTCTTGTCACGAGAAATTTTGGTAAGATAAGAATTACGGTCTGAAACCACTAGAAATTGCAGGTCAGGAAATGAGTGTAAGGTTTTACAATTTACAGTGTCAAACACAAGTCCTGAGTAACTGAGTTTAGCAGGGAGCCCATCATTCTTAGGGAGTGTTGAGAGGGAAACCATCAGAGAGGTCTTGGTGGATGGTGAACACCTTTCAGGGTTTTGCTTTCAGCTTTTATGTGTGGTGGCTTTGCTGGAAGCATGTGAAAAGCAGCTTTTGAGTACCCCAAGGCTGTGACTCATGAGGGCGATGAGCAATAGTCACCAGGTTTTCATCTGTCCCCTCGCTTTGGGCAGCACGTTCTGCATCCTGTTTGCGAGCAGCTCTGTGGCTTTTTGTCTCAGAGCTTCCTCGAGCCTCCTCTAGTGTTCTCTTCCACCCACTTTGGAGTATTCAGAAGAAATAAGATGGTTTACATCTCTTGTTGTTGCTGGGGTTGTGATCCCAGCTCCAGCAATGCAGGAGGGTGTCCTGGAGGATGCCCCAACTGCATCTCCCCAAGTGCTCTCTGCCTTTGTCTCTTACCCAGATCACTGTTACTGGCAGCTGTTCTGGCTGAACTGTGTTTGAATTGCTCTTTAATTTTCTCTGCCACCAGAAAAAGGAGGGAAACCTATATTAGGGTGAATAAGCTAAAGCCTAAGTTATGGAATGATTGAGCGTATTAGGGAGTTAGTGTGTAAAGTAAAGCTGTTTTTAAATATCTGATTGAAAACAAACCCATAAATCCAAAATACAATGTGTTCCTAAGTTTTGCATATTTTCATTCATTTAAAATTTACACACAGTATCTTTTAAAGGTCAAAATAATCTAGTCATCATAATTATTAAGTAGCCTTTTCTGAAATAAACTCATTAATATAATATTAAGGATTATATTACAAGGCCTTCCAATATATTTCTTCTTCTTCCATATAATTTTCTTAAGTAATAATAATAAAATAGGTTTCTAAAGTAAAATACTTCTCTATTTTCATTTTCAGATTTCAGACAGTTCTGAAGTACTTGGAAAATGAGTGTCCTTCTCATTGAACCCTTTTATGGTGGCTCCCACAAACAGCTAATGGATCTTCTCCAAGAAGAGCTCCAAGAAGATTGTGTCCTCTGCATGCTCCCAGCTAAGAAATGGCATTGGAAGGCACGGACTTCTGCTCTTTATTTCATGCAAACAGTGCCAGCAAGTTCTTATTACAGGTAACCAAGGGGTTGAATAATTTCTAAACTCAAATTACACAGATGCCTTCAGGCAGGTCTCTTGAACTTACTCCTTGTATGTATGCAAAGGTATATGTGGGAGCAATTAGGTACTTGCAGTGGGAAGCACAGGTTTTTCTTCTTGGGGTATAACTGAGAAATTACATGTTTTATTTAGAATTTCCAGGACTGTTTTGTCTTGCATCTCCAGTCCGTGAGAGTCTCTCAGTATGTGGGTACCTGATGTCTGTACATGTACATACATGTACATGTATCTCTTATTTGAAATTTATCACGTGAGCTCAGTCATTCTGAAAGGTTTAAACTGTGCTTCACAGATGAGGCTGAGAGATGGCATAGATGTGAACACTGCAGGCTTCCTCACGTGCCCTCCCATGTATCTATTAGCAAGTCTGATTTATCAGGCTGACCTGGAGGATTAAGGGAGCACTTTTATCTTAATGATGGTCCAGTTCAGTTACGTGCCAGCAGCTGTGGGTGTCAATTATACATTTATGTAAGTAGCAAATTTCCATCAGCTAGAACCTGGGCTGATAAAAACAGGCGATTTAGGTCGACAAGATAGCTATCACATAGTGAGAATCAGCCCCTCCAGAGCCAAGCTGTCTCTAAACCCAGCAGTTTTGCTTGGCCTACCTGATCAGATGAGATGTGGCGAGGTGATTGTCTGGAGCAGTGAGATAGAGCTTTGCTCACAGCATGCAGAACATTCTGTGGGGACTGTGCACCTTCATGAGGAGAGACTGTTGGTGCACAGAGTTCCTTTGGCACAAGCAGCTGCAGGATGAACTTCAGGAGGACTCTGAGCACACCTGAATGAAGTGCCAACGAGTCACAGTGCAGAACTGGGTCTGGTATTTTTTACTGTGAGCAAGTAGGTGCTTCCTAAGGAAGGAATATCATTTTTCAAGAGTAGACTGTAGAAGGCTGCCTTTGCTCAGTGTTATCCAGCACAATGTCTAAGCAATCTTGGAACACATATTGTGTAAATGTACACCTTTCCTGTGCCTGCTTTTGGCTCCTATTTAAAATAATCTCCCACCCCAAGCCAAATGTTATAATTAATTTTCCCCGTTTTGTCTTGTGTGAGGCATTTAGTGTTGGTTTCCTCTTGCTTTCTTTTTGCAACAGTTTTGTTTTGGAGGAGTGTACATGACAAACTGTTATGTAAATTTGTCTTGTATCGCAACCACATCCTCCAACGCATCGCAATGTTATCTGTGTTCCTTCAAGGTCAGCAGCCCAAGCTGTCCAGCACTAACTGCATTAAACTAATCAGACATCACTCATAGACATACACTTCATTAGTTTAACTTACAGTTACATTGACCTAAGATAACTTAACTCCAATTTGTCAAGTAACCCACATCTTGGGGAAAGGGGGAGGGAGCGCTGACAAAAAGACCAAAAAAAGCAAAATCCCACAACAAACCCAACAACCCAACAAAAAAACCTCAACTCAGCAGCCTGAAAACTCACTTGAAGTTAATAAACTTGCAATCTGTCATAGACTTATGTGCAAATACAACCTTTACTGACAGCAAATAAATCTGATCTAACCAATGGAGCATCTTAAGGAGAGGAAAGCATTTTCTTTGCTGGTGCTTTTCGGGTTGGAGCAGAGGGAATCAAACAGTCAAAGTTGACAAAGATGCGATGGTTAAAATAGAATTTGTACCTTGTCCTCGCAGACAGCATAAAATTTTAGGATCAAGGGCTGATATGGCTGGTGAGAGGAAAACTGATTAGAGGTACCTTCTACTTTACTTGCACATTTTTAATGTTTGTTTTGTAATTGAATGTTTTGATTCTTTTATTAAATTGAAAGTATAAGTGCATCAGATTCAACCTAGTAAGGATGACTACTCTCCTGTTAGAAAACACATAGATTAAAATAAATTTTAATGCTGTTATTTCTAAGCTTTCTAATAACCACTGAAGATCAGCTTCCCCGGTAGTAGTTTGTAAAGAGAAAATTCCATTGCAAACTGGCAATACTGCATGTTTGGAATTGCACATTTAAATATTTCAACATTCTTGCGAGGTTGTAGAAAATACCAAATTTGCATTACTTATAATATTGATATTATTTACAGAAAAAAATCCCTTCCTTTTATAAGTGCTTTCCATAAATGTGACATTTCATAAATACCTTGTTTTTACTTGTATGTTTAGCAGTGCAGAAAGGTCACGGATATTTCAAGTGCAAACACTTGTGATAATGGAGCTGCCTTACTAAATCTTTGTGTTCAAACTGTACTTTATTTCATGATCCTGGTGTGTGTGAGAAGTAATACTGATGCTGTTACGTCTGATGTTAGATGCACTTTAGAGATGTTGTGTAGATGTTTTAAGGGACTTAGACTTCTATCCATATAAGCTGATTTTTGGGAGCAGGAAGGTTTGTTAGTCTAAATGTGACACTCAGTGAGTTAAGGAATAGTCTTAAAAAGTGCTTTTGAAACAAAGGATGCACTGCAGAGCCGTAGATGTTAAATTCAGACACTCTGCAGAGAGTTTCTGTGATGAACTTGCTAATTGTTTTATCAGAGAACAGACGTGTCCTCCCTTGAGCACGAACTAAAGCTGAGCTGGTAACAAACAGAGCATTTAGTGTTACTTTTGTGAACTGTCCGGCCGCTCTCTTGGTGTGCAGTAACAGGATGTTCCCAAGAACGTGGGGATCTCCCTGGGATTGTCACAGGGAGAAGGTGTCCTCACCCTCCGCGGGAACACGCAGAGCTGGTACGGGAGATACCGGACACTCGGTGTTTGATCTGCAGCACTGCGTGGATTTGTGTTAATCCCCCGATGCAAAGTCTGTGCTGCGTTTCTCCAGAAAAGTTCTGCTTTTCTGTTTTCTTGGCTTTGCTGAGCAATGTGTTAAACCAACTCATGTTCCCCTTCATCTCCTGGGAGGAGCATGGGAGCCCAGAGGAATGGGGAGCCCAAGCATGCAGAGTCCTTTCAACTTAGAAGGCCAGAAGGAGAATTTAAAGGTGGATCATGTGCCTAGAGATCTTGAAATGATCACACAGATTGATGTGCAGCAGCCACAGACTGAGTTTCCATTGCTGTAGAGCCACAGATGATTTTTCCTTAGTTGGAAAGAAGGTGTTTGGACGTTGCGTTGGGACGAGGAGTTTCATTCTTGTGGTGGCAGTTTGCAAATCACAGCGTTTGAAGTGCACTGAAAAAGAGAGGAATTACTGTCTGCTTTCTCTAGACAAGGTTTTCAACCATCTGAGAGTTTTGTTAACAGTTGGTGGGATATTATCTTCATTCCGTGGGTTTGGAAGGTCCAGCAGAGCCTCCTCAGGCTGCTGGCACACGGCAGAGCTGCTGTGCTCTCTGCTTAGTCTCCCAACTTCTTCAGACAGCTTCAGCTCCTTGATAAATGTGGGTGTCTGATCTTTAGCCTAAAGTTGTTTTCCATAGCACACAGCAATTATTCTGTAATTCTAGAAAGCATGTAGAAAAAGAAATTTTTTTTAGCCTTTTTAAAATGCTTAATTCAAGGAAAGTTCTCAAATTTGAAAATACTGTTGTGCAATTTAATGAAAAACAAAAATGCTTTTCTTTTTCCTATCATTATTTTCTTTATTACAGTGAACAATCTATTAAATTACAGATAGCAAAACATTGGTATGACACATTAGATGAAAGGAGTTTATATTTTAGGAGCTATTCTCCACAGAAAGTAATTCAGTCTCCAGAAAGTTAGTAGCATAAGACTATAAAACAGAGCAAATAAATTCAGTGTAGCTTCCCATGTGTTTTAATAGCACTGCTATATTATTTTAAATATATATATATAAATATTATGTATAACATTCAGTATTGCCCCCCAGGTAGCTGTTCATATGAATAAAGATTTTATTTGTAACAGATTCTAGCCCTGAAATACCCCGAGGGTAAATGTTAGCATATATATACCCCTTGATATCTGACAACTATATTTTAAAGACAAATTCTATGCTTTTTACATTTTACAAAAGAGAAAACAAATTATTGTTTTCAGTTAGTAGGGCTCTGAAAAAAAAAACCCAACCTGGAGGTGGTGTTCAGCAAAGGAGAGAATATTTCAACAGTATAAAATGTAGATGTGGTTGTTTCTTAATTTTTTTTTTTTAATATTCTATTAAAATCTAAATTTAAGACTGATTCAGATCTGATGTTTTTGTTCTATAAGGAGAAAATGCATTATTGTAGAGTGAATTCTTTATTAACTGGTGGGCTGTGTCCCCTAAATATCTTAAAAAAGCAACCCTTCAAATTTTTTTTCCTGAATGCTACTGAAAACAAAATACTGTGTGGATGTGTGACCATTTGCAAGCTTGAGGATTTAACTGCTTTCTAGATACTTTGTCTAGAAACATTCCTGCATGCCCTGGAGAAGGTGTTTGAGGATGTGACTCAAAGCAGGGCAGGGGAAATTTCATTAAATCTTAGTACAGAGATACCCATTTGTGCTGGAAACATTCCTGCCTGTATGCATCTTTTTATAAAATACTGCAAATATTTATATAATCTGTGTAGGAACTGCAATAATTTGTCCTGCATTAGAGGCGGTCCTAGAATTTAACCCTCATAACGCTCAGGTAAGGAATAAATAAATTGTATGTATGAATAGTACATTAGTTAAAAGAAGATAACCAATTACCTGCAAATTAAAAGAAAAAGTTTATCTGATACTGTTTGGGATTTTTGGGCATGGTTGATGGGGTTTGCTTCTATATATAGATGAATAAACATAAACCTCATTCATAGCATTAACTACTAAGAGTGTGTATTTTGATTATACTGCTCAAGTTCACTGCATTTGAAGATGAGAAGTGTCTCATCTCTTAGGAATTACTGAATAATTTTCTGCCCAAAGGTTGTCTTGGTTTCACCTCATGTTGCTCTGTGTGTTTTAACTTCAGTTTTGTGTGGGGCACGGTGGAATGTGCTCCTGGAGAGGAAGGGAATGTGCTCCTAGAGATCCCTTGTGCTTTGATGAGCTGATGTAAAGGCAGGAATATATAAGGTGACTAAATGTAAATATCCAGTATCCCATAAGGACAGAGTTCAGGTCTCCTTGAAACAGATAATCACAGACTGGGTTGGGTTGGAGGTGACCGCGTCATTCCAACTCCTTTGCCATGGACAGGGGCACCTTCCACTAGACCGGGTTTCTCCAAGCTGGCCTTAAACACTTTTTTGATAAAAATACCTTATGGATGTACAAACCTCCACATTCTCACCTTGTTGTGGAGGTACCCAAAGGAAGGTGTGGGAGCCCCTGCTTCACCCCGTGCTCCGCTTTTCCGCTCCCTCTCTGAACAAAGGGCCATTACTTCTTTAATTTCATTAGTGCTAAACTTGCTCGCATTTTTTTTTCCCTGTGAGCAAATTGTTTTGAGTTCACCCAGGTTAGTTCACACGGGCTGGTGCAAACGCACACACGTTTGTCCTGCCCACGCTCCCAGGGAGCTGGCTGGGAGTTCGCTCCGCTCCGGGGGCCAGATGGCCGTCCTAGCACCACGTTGAGCCTAAACCAATAAACCCTACTGAGATACGAGACACAGGCACCATGTACTGAGCTAAAACAACTTGGTGACTTCTGACCAGAGCTGGCTGGTGTCCAGCCAGCTTTGAGTGTAAGCACAGAGAATATACGTCCATATGGAATGGCACGAAGCTCCACCACTCAGCACAGATGATGCCCTCCGCTGCTGTAGCCCTGGATAATAGAGGGTGTCCCAGCCTGGATAAGGGGTGTGAAATTCTCTCTGCTGAGGGAGAACTTGGAGGCCATCTGATGCTGGAATGCATGTGTAAAACTGGGTTTTGTTTGATTTAGGTTAATGTCACCCCAAACCTGTTCTGGAAACTTCTGAAAAATGTTATCGGTCAGAGAGGACTTGTGAAGGGGAGCATGTTATAAAATGGAATGATTGAGAATGATTTTTAACAGAACACTGATATAAATCAAGGTGTGAAAGTTAACAGGAAAAAGATTTAGAATCATAATTGATTTGCCTTTTTTAATTAGGGAGATAGTGTAAATAAAAGCAAATGATTAAATAATTTGGAAAAAAAATTTAATCCAGTAAAAAGACTTAACCCAGTAAAAAATGAAGTAAAAAATTAGCTAAGGTCTAGAGGTAAAATCATTTCCTATTGAGGATAACAGCACTGCTGTTGTTTCTCTGCTCACAACCAGACTGCGAAAATTTCCTTTTCAATGTGATGGAGAGAGGCTGCCTGAAAAGTTTTTGTGAAGCCGATGAAGGAGGTGGGATGTCCTTTTGAGGGAAATGAATTCTCTTGCTCTGAGAGGCCGGAAACAATGCTCTGGTCCTCAAAAGTCCTTGTACAGCACCATGATTTAAGAACAAATGTTTTTTTATTCTTAGCTCTGGCTGCTGAAAAACTTGGAGGGGGCGATCCAATAAGAACAGCAAAAAAAAAAAAATCTTCTAAGAAACAGGACAAAAAAACCTCCCAAGTAAACTACCTGAAATTTATTCAGGCAGACAGCAATGTGATCTTAAACATTCACTTTGCATTAATCAACTTTGCCTCAGATAAAATGCTGGCAGATGGTAGCTATTCATTTTAAAAGTGACAGGTTTTCTTTACGTTTTTGTGTGGAAACCCCCACATACACTCTTCCCTCCAAAAACTTTACTTGGTTAATTTGTCCAACATGCTTTATTTTTTTTTTTCCTCCCCTTAAATACACTCCCATTATTAGGCAATTTCACAATTTGGATAGTTAAAAGAGGGTTTAGATGAGTTTAAATGCAGGCTCCTTCCTTTGAAGTCAGGGGAAGTGTATACATGGGAGCTGAGTTTTGGCAGAAGTAAGCTGGGAATGATGAGGACGATGCGGGGAGAGGTGCGGGGCCGGGCAGGACGCGGGCTGGGACTGCTGGGTGATCTGTACAAAGTGCTAATGTGAAATGGCAGTTGTCTGTTTGATGTGTAAAAGATTTGCTGAAATTCCAGCAAAATATTCTGATGAGGGAAGGAAAGAACAGTCTGGGTTTTCAAACCCTAGCATGTGTTTTCCTTTATGTTCTCAAATGCCGGGTGAAATCCTTATTTTTCCTTCTAAAATGAATTTTATGAATCACCTGGAGAATTGATATTTACATTGCTGGCAGTAAAATGTAATGAAATTGTGCATTATGATTCAGTATTTCTGCACTTAGGATTTTAATGAGGATTTTATCTGTCCTTTTAAATAGGTGCTGTGTATATATTTTATTTCTATATTAGTTATGGATTACATTTCTATTTCCAAATAACAAACATATACACTACTATATTATAAAGAATATGATGCTTTCCACAATTCATTGTCATTCCAGCCCATAACACTAATTTGATCTTCCAAAGGGAAAGTAAAAAAAGCTTTAGTTTGCATCTAATAAAGACAAAAATATTGATATTTTCCCTTTTTTTTGGTGCTGTTTTTTTTTCCTAGTTTCAGGGGGTTTTTTTGTTTGTTTGTTTGTTTTTTTTTTACTGAGAAGTAAATACTACAAATTTTGTCTGATACTTGCTTTGCACATGACTTAGATTTACAGCTTTGTGTTCTGGTGTCATAAATAACTAATTTTCTTAATGTGTACCCACAACTGAACTGGGTTTTGTGAATTGATGCATAATGAAAAAGAATTTTACATTGTACAAACTGTTTTTAGCAAAGCAATTTTGGGAGAAGACCTACCTTAGCACAAATATAAATATATATACTTTTGGGAGGGTTTTTTTTTGTATAAGCTTTAACTTGATGCAAACACACTGAAGTTTGAAAGTAATGGTTCAGGTAGTTGTGACATCTCAGTTTCCAGTCTTCAAAAGACTGAATAGATCTCTTTCCTTACCTATTTCAGCCCATGTGCCTCTACCTGAGAGCCAGCTTGGGTGGGGCTTGGAGCAACCAAGGTTCCCATGGCAGGGGATTTGGAACTGGATGACCTTTAAGGTCCCTTCCAGCCCAAACCATTCGAGGATTCTTTTTCTACATCTGCTTTTTGTGCCAGCTGAGGGCTGTTAGTACCTTCTGCGGTTGTCCCCGAGTTTCAGTGTAGATTTTGAAGGCGCTTACCAGGTCCATGGTCACTCTGGAAAATGTGCCCAAAGGTGTTTTCTGGTTTTATCTTCTCAGTTCCTCTGGGATTAAAAGACTGAATGTCCCTAAGAGAAGGCTGGAGCCCCCTGGGTGCTCTCCAAGGCCATCACCTCCTGGTGTAGTGCCATCCCAGGGACTCAGGCTGTAATCTTGGAGCCCACTCTGGGATGAGCTGAGGCACAGTGGGTGAGGGTGGTTGTGGATGGATGTTTGCCTCATAAATGCCATTCTGTATCAAACAGAAATGTTAGTCTAAACATAAACCACTTAATTTTGTGGATTATTACTTTGTTTCTTCCCTAAACACACAACACACACCTAGGCAGGAGTTTGGTTACAATCTGTGTGCCAAATTGTGCCACAGTGGAAAACATCTAATTTAGGGTCAACTTCTGACTCCCCCATACCACAGTTTGATCAATTTATTTTCCCCTCCTCTTTCCTTTTATATGTCTCAGCCTAAGTATTGGTAGGCTTTGAGTCATTATGATGATGAATTTAACTTCCCTACAAAAAACAATTAGGAATACATACACTGTATCTATTAATTGGAATATCTTTGATGAATACAGAGCAACTGAAAGGCTTTTTTTTGTTCATCGTTCTGTAATAAAGATTTCCACAATTTCCTTATTCCCTTGGACAGTATTTTTCCTTTCTTGCCTTTGTCCTTTGTCCCTGTCTTTTCCTCCCTTCCTCCTGCACATTTACTCTGATGGTCCAGTGGACACAGTCATTTTAAAGAATGCTTTCCATTTCAGAGCACTGACTGTTTTTATTGTTTATGTTTATAACCTTGCCTTCTTGTTCATCATTTTTTGTTTTAGCTCTCTTAATTTCCATTTTACTTGTTGCACGCTTGAACTTATCTTTCTGTCTAGTTGCAACGTGAAGAAAGAATGAAGGAAACAGCAGTGGACACAACAGAAGCAAATATGTGATTTTCTTGTTGCATAATTACTGGAAGAATTCATTCCTTTTAACAGTATTTCAAAGAATTATATGGGGAAAAATGTATTTAGAGTGGAGCTAATGTTTCTCACACCAGCTTACCTGATGTAACTACATCAGTCCTTTAAATCAGTGATTTACCAAATGTTTTAGGAAAAAAAGGTGTAAGTGATTATGGGTAGAACAATAGAAAATTCATTTCAAATTCTATTTTTCTTGCAGTTAAATGGTATTCCTACCGATTTCTGTTAAGGTGTTTTCTTTGAGTGCTAATAGTTTTTAATATAGCATACTCCATGGAAAATTATATGTATCTAGTTGGAATATGGAAAAATCTTCATGTATTTAGGTATTATGTAATAACATGAAAAAAATTCTGAACACGTAACTCTATGTATATTTTATATGGAAAAACTAAAAAAAATTGAAAGGGAGTAATTTGAGAACATCTGCAATTTTTTATTTATGTAACAGAATACCCCATTTTTAATTAAAGATGGAATTTAAGAATGATAAATGGGACCATTATCTAGTAACAGTTAGTTTGCAGGCATTTTTTTCCAAATGTTCTGCAGATTGCTGCAGGTTTGACAGTGCCTTTGGCTTTTGTGAGCAAAATGCATTTCCTGCTCATGACAGAAGAGTTGTAACTCACTAAACATGGAGTAGTTATCATGCATAGCGACATCTCTATGCTTAAACCCTGAGGAACTGAGTTATTTTAAATTATTTTTAATGCAGAAATTTCCTGGTAGTCAATTTTATTAAAAACCTAACAGTTAAAAATTCTATCTGTCAAATGAATTTTGAGAAATATTGCTAAAGACGCTAAAACTATGCAAGAAAAGATGAATTTGGGGGAGATTTTGGCAGATTTTTGAAGAGTTTTTTTTTCCCTTTGGTAGTAGAGTGACCATTTTCTTGTGGTTCTTTTCTTTTTTTACTTTACCACTTGAAGTCCTCCTTTGTTGCCATCATCCTAGACTAAAGTTGGTTCCAGTTTATTGTTACATCCTCAGGTCTTAGCCATGGGGTGTCAAAGTGGGAGGAAAAAAGGTGGGTAGGTGCTTTGTGAGGAGCTTGAGTTACCATCAGGTGTTGGGCATCTCTTGCTATTTGTGACTCTGGGTTATCCCAGGAGAAAATATTTGGTGTCCTCCTGTTTGTCCATGACTTTCAGGCATCTTCAAGGTCCTGACTGGGAGAAGTTCACTTGTGTGCGGTCAGCTGGCCATTGTGGTTACTGATGACTCAAATGATGTTTTCCAGTCAAAAGACTTTTTTGGAAGAGGACTTGATTACACAGCGCTCATCTTTACCTCCTCCAGGCTGCTGTGTTACCATCTACTCAAGGTGGAATCTGGTTTGCAGCAGAACTTGCTCTTCTGAGGTTTGGTACCAGCCCTGCAGAGGATCCTGTGGGCCCAGCCTAGTCTGGAATTGGTTTTCAGTGGTTTCTGTAGCTGTTGAAGTATTTGGGTCTGAAGTGCTGTAAACTGACCTCAGGTCTTGTCCACTAAAGCTCCATAGGGAGGAGTGTCAGAAAAGAGTAATTGCCACAAAAGAATCTGGAAAACCATAGTCTAATGTAATTATTGAAAATTACATCGTGAGTTAGAAATAGTAAAACCTACATTTTCTTCCATTATTTTTCTAACACAGAGCAGAGAACCTGGAGCATGGTCTTGCCTTGAATTAATACTCATTCTGGTATAAGCACACTGAAAAACATTTTTATATAGTTGTACATTTCAGTAGAGAAGAAAAATACTCGATTTTAATCATAGACTCAGAACTGTTAAGGTTGGCAAAAACCTCTAAGAGCATCAAGTCCAACTGTTAACCATGGTATGCTATGATGAGTGGAATATAAATTCAGCATTAAAGTAAGCATCTGTACTTGAAAAATCCTAATTTCCAATGCTAACAGCTGCATGGAAGGTCATTGACATTGTGGAGTGCGTGGGGTCTCAGGGGCTCAGCGTGTTTGAAGTCAATATTTATGGTGCCTCTGTACCTCCTGTCATTAGCAGGAGGTTTTCAAGGGACTGTTCTTAGATTATATTTTGCACATGGCTCTTGTTTTCCTAGATACTGATTGGAAAAAAGTGAAGGGTATAATAGTTTTCCTGTCTGCTGATGGGTGATGAGACCAACATGTTGGGGCCACGGGTGGAATCAGGGTGAATGAATTGGTGGCAGGGAGGGAGTTTGAGATACTTGTGGGCTTCCTGCGTTTTTAAGGAGTATAAAGGATATTTCAGCTGTTGAGATGAAGCTCAGCAGCTGCTCTGAAAACTCCTAATGGAGCAGGGGACTGGGTTTTCTTTATCTCCAGAGTTTTCCTCTGGTCACAGATACTGCTGGGGCTCCCCATTTCTCTTAACCCTTGGTTTTTAAATGGCATGGTTTATATAGAGGAATAATGAAAATGTTTTTTCTTGGATAAAATGAGATTTGGAGACAGTACTGTTGCCTATTAATTGCTAGGTACAGACTAAGGCTCTGAATGATGAAGAGGAAGATACAAAAACTGTGTGCACTGAGCAAATGCTTTGCTGTGCAGCCAAACAGCTTTGCAACCACACTCTGGGTTGTTACACCATCACTGTGGTATTTTCATTCCCATTACCTCTTCAGTTCACTTTTCCATGGTGTCTGGTCCATGCATATTTTATTTTGTTTTTAATTTTATTTTTTAAAATATTATTTTATTTGTTTTGCCTTCCAGCATGTGGTTTAAAACTGTAACTTCATTGATACTTGCATATAATATCTTTCATTTTTGTCTTTGAAATCCAGAGGGGTGTTTAGTGTGAGCAGCAGTGTATCTAAGGTAGAATATTTCATTTTTTTTGCAGATTGCTAGTATTACATGCCAGAGCAGCCTTCTGACCATGAAGCCCAGCCACGTTTGTTCTATTAGCTGCACTTCAGAAGTATTTGTTTAGTTTTTTCCTCAGATGGATAACCAGTATGGAACATTCTGTCCACAGAAGTCTTATTAAAGAGGTTAGAGCATCCTGCTAATTAGAAAAAACTAATTAGGCAGATTGTTGAGCCTGTAACCAGAATTTTATATTTTAATGGATTTTGAAATGTCGTGTGCTCCCTTTTCCTATTGTAGAACACACTTTTTTCCTTTTAAATGTCTGGAAACAGTCTTTTTGAGGAGGTTGTGCATTCAGAGTAAGAAAGCAGCAACATTTTAATTTTTGAATTTATTAAATAAACTGTAGAAGAATATATGCTGTAAAATTGGTGAAACCATTAATTCATGCCAGCCTCTTACTGTGGCATAAAAAATTGTTTGGTTGCCTTCCTGTTGGTAGGTTTCAAGTTTAACTGCCCCAACAAGGAGTTGAATTAAGTTCATGTGAAGAAACAATATAATTTGTGGCTGTGTTAAAATTAGACTTCGATGGTACAGAACTCACAAATTACTCTTTGCTACTTCAAGCTAAAATTCGTTGACCACTGTTTCACTGAGCCGTGGGAAGTTTATATGTTTAAAGCGGGATCCAGTCCATTTTTGAGTGCTTTTGTAGTGCTGTTAGAGACTTCTGGTCTGGAAGCTGAAAAATGAGCTCGTTCTCAGCTGTGGAGTGACCTGGAAGCAAAACCATCGGGGTTGCTTGAGTTTGCATGGTTCACATTTTAATTCCAGGTTTGCAAGGTGCCATGTGGAAAGCAAGGCATGTTTGTGGCTGGGGACAAAACGCTGGATTGGAGAAACATTTAAAATATATATATTTAAGATGGATTTCTCCCTAACATCTACTTTTGAACTCTCTTTCAACCGTGCCCTGCTACAAACTTTAATTAGTCGTAACCTTTTTTCAGGCTTGTCGTTCTGCATTTTGCAAAATGCTCTGGCTCGTGGAGCAGCCGTGTGGCCGGGAGCCGTGGGCAGTGACCTGCAGTCTGTGTCAGGACCATCCTCTGAGATGTAATTCAAGGTACAGATGTTGCAGTTGGTGAGACGAGGTTGGCGGCCATCTGGAAGGTGGCCATCTGCTCCCTCCTGCAGCAGCAGAGCACCACGCTTTTGGGGGCCCCTGCCCCTTCTTGTCACAACCTGAGTCAAGACAATTCAGAATTGCCTCTTTGAAGTCTGATTTGGGAATATTGGCTGGGCAAGTGCTTGGCACTTAGAGAAGTATGGGGTTAGGAAGGGAAAAACAAATACTTCTAGACAAGATTTAGAAATGAGCAGTATGAAAAGACTTCAGTAAAGCACTGGAGACTTAAGATATGTAGCTCAGGTCTGGAAATGTAGGAGAAACCGTGGAACAAAGGGAGATGCAGCTTGCTATGCTGATAAAAAACCAGATAGAAATTCCCATTGGAGCATGGGGCTCGCTATTATTTTGCTAATGCAATAGGAAATATATGGAATCTCTACCATGTGAAAACAGAACTGTGGATACAGGGACTGGAGGATGGAGCAATTCGGTCCCTTTAAGGAAAACCTTCCTACTTCCAGTCCAAGGAGGCTGAAAAGAAGGCAAAAACATTGCAAGACTTGTTTTTGTGGTGTCAGCCCTCCATGGCCAGACCTCCTATATTTGCTGGAGTGTGAGCTCTGGCTTTGGCCAGTCAGATTTGTGTTCAGCATCCATGCTGACCTGTAGGTTCACACCCTTCCCGTGCTCCTGCAGTTCAGTCTTCAGCCTGGAACCTGGGACTGTTATCAACCAGACAGGTCTAGGTAGTTAGCATGATGTCATGTCTCTTCATCAGTTTATGGAACAGGGCTGAAATTTATGGCCATAAATATTTTAAATTGTTTTTGTTTGGCTTCTTGGGGAGAAGCATTTCCGTGGGTGAGAGGTTGTTTTGTAAGAGGCTCCACTGTATGACAGATCATATAGATGGTTTCAGTACATGGGGAGTTTGTACCCCTTCAGTGTCATAGGTTGGAATTGTTAAAGGCACTTAACAGCTTTACAGATTCTTGTTTAATTACTGGTCATTATCTTGAAGTGGATGACTCATTTAGCCTGCAGTGATGGGAGGTGTTCTGGCCCTCTATATAATTCTACACAAACATATTTTTCCTCCTAAGCACCACAAAAATGTCTGTTTTCCTCTTGTATGTCTGGTTTCCTGGGGTAATACAGAGAAAATGGATCTAAGCGGGGCTATGGAATGAGAAAGGGACTGTTGGGAACAAATTTGCATTAATCAGGATGGGTCTTGGTTCACACCTGAACTCTGCCATTCAGTTCTCACCTGGAAGGCTATGTAATACTGTAATAAATTAATTATCTATTAGTCCATTCTTCTATGTTGGTATTTCAGATGAGAAATCTGGCAGGACAACATGAAATTCAATGCTTAACAATGGTCAGACACAGTTAAGTGTTATGATTAACATTTAAACTAGTTCTGGATTAGCCATCATCAGTTTTTCTTCCCTCAGTTGAGGCTGTGTCCTTCACTGTGACCTTCCTTGTGTCCTGGTGAAGGCCCATTGCAGAAGTAGTGACTTTGAATTTACCAGTCTGTATCACTTGGTCTTGTTGCATGGAGATCTAAATAAATTTGCATTGATCTCAATAAATGGGGATGTTTTGAACCTTGACTTTCTAATGCTTCACAGTTGGGTGTTTTTTTCCCTGCTTTGTCAAGGAGGATGACTGTAGTAAGACCATGAGCTGATTACTCCCTGTATTAGATAATCATTCTTTAATGTGGGAGGGATATTAAGAAGAATAGATGTGAGCGCTCTTGGAAAACTCTTTATGGAATAAGGTTTAAGCACTGCTGTTAATAGGATGCACATTCCCTTTGTGCTGAGTCAGGCAGAGCTTGGCTGTATATCCAGGACAAAAATCAAGGAGGTCTTAGACACACTTGCAAAACATGTGGTGACTCTGCTGTCTTTAAAAATTGTTGCTATTGCTGTGATTGCATTGTCACCTCTGGGTTTTAGGTGGGCAGTAGCTGGAGTTTATTTAAAGACTAACCCTACTTCCATCTGGACCTGTCTCTGAAGTACCTCGTTGTTCCCCCACATCATGTGTTTGTCTTATGATGTGCCAGTGGCAAATAATTATGAGTTTGACCTAAAATTTAAAAATAACCTGAGTGTTTAACGTGTCTGTGTGAGTGTTAGAGGCTGCTGGGTGTGGGGAACAGAGGGAGGACGAGTGGAGGTACAGGATGGGTGTCCTGATGGAAGGGCACTGCATCAGTTACCAACTGATCCTGGCTTTTCTTGGGAGAAGCCTGAATCATCATTAGAGATGGAATGTCTGTTTTGAATGAAAAGCTAATTTGATGGATGGAGGTTTTTTCCCATCATTTAAAAAAATTATTTTAAAACATTTTAAAAAGAATCCAGAGGGTTTTGGGGGTGGCCGTTCAAGTTTGTTGAAGTCTCTTCAGTATGGAAAAATGGGGGCTTAGGAATTAGAGGTAGCCTTAGAGTAAGATAAAATCTTGTAAAAGTAATTTTAGGGATTATTTTTTGTTTGGTTCGGGTTTTTTGGTTGGAAACACTTTTTCTGGATTATGTAACTGAAGTTAGGACAAGATACTACAACTAGATTTTATTTTATGGGGTGCTCTGAAGAGTAATCTGGAGGATGTTTGTGAGGGGAATGGTAACAGCAGGAGGATAGAAATACTGACTTTCTTTTTAAAAATTTTTCTTAGGATTCTGAATCTTCTTTTAATTGTGTAAGCTTTTAAAAACATTCAGGTTGATTTGTAATGGTATGTTCTCAATGGTTTGTTTTTCTAATATTGTTTGGTGAACTCTAGAATGGCTCTGCTGTCATTCCCAGCAGCTTTTCATGGAAACTTTTCCCCCAATTAAGTATTTTTAAGATGTTTTCATTAGGATGAAAGTTAGGATGTATTTTAATTATTTTTTTTTTTAATTTTCCCCTGTGTTGGCATAGGAATGTGGTTTTGCCCTCGTGGTACTTCCCCATTTCGGATTATTTTCTACCTCTGCATATTATGTGATTTCTTGTTCAAGTGAATGACAAGATGATGTATGACACACTTGAGATGGTATTGAGCAGAGTATAGTTGGAAAATTGCAGTGATAATTTTCTTTTTACATCTCAAACTTACATGCCATTGAGAGGAAAAAAAAAAAGTGTAATAGCAACTCAACAAAAAGCATAAGGGGAAACCTAGAAAAATTACAGGGAAATTTCCATAACAGATACACAAGTAATGCTGCTTTAATAATGATTTCCTGTCATGAACTATTTTTATCATTTGCCAGCTCTCTGACGTGGCACTCTATTTAACATTTTTGAGAGCCATGTTTTAATCAGATTAAGCTCAAGGAAACCGATAGGTATCTGTTTGGCTCATGACTTGTGCTTCTGTTTCTGATTTAGTCACAAGACTATTGTTGCTGGAATCTTTTAAACCCCATTTTGCTTCCACTTGCAGCCGGTGTGTGAGCCTGGAGTTGAGTGCCAGGGGTTTTCATGATATAAACACACAGGGCTCGTTATGGAATTATTTTGTAAATTAAAGAAGACTGGTACAAACTGTGTCTTTTTCCTCATGTGATTAAATGGCTAAAAATAACCATCTATTTTTAGTTTCAGGTGCAGTAATGTTTCTTAGGAATGAACTCACTCAAAACAGTTTGCTAGGAGAGGCTGACCATGAGCAGTTCTGCATTCTGATCCACTTAAGGAAAGCAAAAATCCTTAGTAACTGTGAATATTCTTGCATCCTTTTATGTAGTGTGCAACATAATGATGCTTTCCATGCAAGAGATATTGAGAGAAAAAAATATAAACACCTATATTTTTAACTTTGATATTTTCGTGTTTTTCAGTCATTTTATTAAATGAAAGACAGCAGAAAAGTTTCTTAGCAAAACTCCTATGGTCTCCAATACTGAGCACATCCTGCAAATTTAGGAAATTAGAAAAAAATAAAAGGTGCTGCATAACATTTGGAATCGTGGTTGTGCTTGGTTATTAGTGCATTTAGCACCTCATTTGGTGGTCTCAGCATCTTGGAGCACGGGGGAGGACCAGCAGCCTGGCTTTTAAAAAGCTCTGTCAATCCATGTTTTCCTAATTTCCAGAGCAAAAAACCCCATGTATTACATTTCTAATGACCTCTTTTGTCTGTTGCAAATGCAGAGAGATTGTATTCAACAGCTTGGTTTGTGTGGTGTCTTCCTGCAGTGTATTATTTATTTGGTTGACGCGTTCGAAAACTGCGAGCGTAAGAATTAATAAAGGTTATTAGTTACTTTCCATAATAAAATTAGCTGACCTTTAAGAGCATTATACAGGGGCTGTCTAAGTGGAAAAATGACAGAGTGCATTTTTATTCTGGTAGCCATTTCGATTACTAAATCTTACAGTCACAATATAGAAACTACGCGTGGTGATTAAATGTGGCTCTTGACTGTATATTTGCAGACAACAATGAAATAAGTGGAATTTTTGTGTTCAAGACAGAATTTAACCCCTCAGTTACGGTTTCGCCCACATCTTATATTTGGTTCCATCTGAACAACACAGAAAGAAATATCAAAAACAAAGAAGATGCAACTTAATTTTCTAAAATGGAACGTCCTTTGGAAGGGGCAGTGCCGGGAGTTCGCTGTGGTTTTTCGGGAGCGTGATGATGTGCAGATTCCTGGAGCAGCCTGACTGGGTTCTCTGTCAGGCTACACTGTGTAGCTGGGCACACAGAGCTCACTCAGTCAGCCTGATAGTCTTTAGTCATCTCCATTTATCTCCCAGTTTAAAGGGAGACTTGCCATACAATCCAATATTGGAAGGTGAAGTGCACATGCCCATCTGTATTTTTAAGCTGGGGACAGGATGCACCTCATTTCCAAAGTAGGTGTTACAGCAAACTTCCTTAATTTTATTTTCTTAGTACTGAATAATTGGCATTTTTAGCTGTGCTGTTACCTAGAAAAGATTTTATAAAGGCTTTAATCTTTATTGTTGTTTTTGAAGCATTGATAATCTATATAATGATGATGGTATGGCTTGGATTTCAGGTGAACTTCAGATTTGCTTGTGCTGCTGCATTGTACTTTTTCAATTTTTGACTAGGTCTTATAACATTTGTTGAAATCCTTACAAGATATTCATCTATTTGTAGCATCATATAGGTCTGGCTCCCCATCTGTCTCTGTTTTTCATGACAACGAGGCTCTGGTACATTTTTTTTAATTTTAGTTCTTATTCATTGAAGCCCACTGTTATGCTGTGTCTGTCCTAGCTGTTTGTCCAATAGGTTTTATTGATCATTTGGGATAAAATAAAAGATTTATTCATAGGGACAAGTATTAACCAGCTATCAGTGAATTCAGTTTAATTAGGTTAGTTTTTCTTGCTTATGAAACTGAATGTAATCAGAATCCATTTATGTGCTATTAAATAAATAAATAAATTAATAACTTAATGTAGTGCCAAAAGCTAAGAAATACTGGGGAAGAAAAGTTCTTCACTGAATTATTTTCTGCTAGGCCATATTTATTAAGGGCCTCATAGAGCTTTTATATTTTAAAAGTAAGGGTATGAAAGTAAGGTTCAGATTCCCTCCAAATAAATCCTTATTTAACAGGATATTCCTGAGACTTTTCTTTTTGTTGGGTTGGTTTTTGTTTTTTTTTTCCTTCTTTTTCACTATTGGCAAGGCTGACTGAAAGAGTCTCATCTGGTTTAACTAAAAAAAAAAATCTTTGCATTACTTGGCGGTGGTTTCTTTTGTACGTGGTGCTTAGAGCTCCTTGAAGCTGGAGCGCACAGGAAATGCAAATCATGCAAATCATCCTCGCGCTGACGATGTACAGTGGCGTGATTGAGCAGCAGTACGTATGGCTCGTGGGCTGACCACATGAAAGGGCTCATTTAAAGACCAGATGAGCCCAAGCTGGCTTAAGTTAGACTATGTGTGAGCTTCAAAGCTTATAGAATAGCATCCTTTTTAAAAATAAATTTATTTTATTAATAACACCTGCGCCGAGTTCTTAAACAGTGAGAACATGTATAGATGAACGTTACGTTGAGTAACAGGCCATGCTTAAATCAGAAGGGTAATATTGTTGGGTTTGTTTTTTTTTTTTTTGTGGAAACTCAGGTATGCATTCATATGGGAGGAAGGTAACCGCAGTCTAATGCACTGCAAAAAAAGTCCAGTTCATGTTTGGTGTACATAAAACCCAACTCTTTTCTGCCTTTCAGGTAAAAATGAAAATAAATGGAAGATAAAAGGGAATTTCTTTCTGCGCAGCAGGGTTAAGAACAGGCTTTTTGTAAGTGATTTTGAGTGCTGAGAAGAGGGAGGTTGATTGCTGGCTGCTTTGAATTTCTTGGTAACTGAGGAAAAAAATCCTGCATATTATTTTTCATACTTCTGATCAGCTTTTTCAGTAGTTTCAGGGCTCTATCCTTCCAATAAAGCTGAGCCCCTGTGCTGTGGACTCTGGACCTTGAAGATCGTTGGGGAAAGCAGCTGTGGTTCATCAGCAGCCCTTCAGATGGACCTATGGATACAACCTGAGTAAAACCACAGGGGAAAAATACTGCTAGAATAATAAACATTTTTCATATTAATCTGGCAACAAAAAGAGTGGCTGGGATAGGTAACAGTGTCCTTAAAAATATTCTTACCTTTGGTAGTATCAACATGGGTGGCTCTCTTTCTTCTAGTGAGAGTCTTATTTCTTACATGTCTTTTTTGTTTTATACAGCCCTCATTTGCTTTCCTTTGGATGTTTTTAAAAGTTGAGATTCATTCAAATAATGTAACATGACACAAAGCTGGAAAATGTCAATCTTGGACTGTTTCCGTGTCATCTTGTTTAATTTTTACTTGAAACAGTAGCCCTGAGGAGGTCTGCGGTGGGACTGGGCAGGACACTGCACTCCATCACCCTGACGGATGTAATTCTGGCTGGATTCTTTTTCACTAGTTCCTTGCTCCTTCATTTTGTTCCTTCTGTTAATACACAAGAAAAAGAGAGAAGGAAAAAATGAATTTTTTATATTTTATCTACCAGATTGCTTCTTTCTCATCAAGTCAATCCACAGGTCCTGGAACAGGAGAGGGGGACATTTCTCACTTTTTGTTTTTTTTCACCCCCCATTCTTTTGAACATTAATTTTATTCTTCTCTTTGATTTCGCATATGAAGTCAAGGGGAGCATTTCACCCTTTCCATGTACCTGCAGGCTGGGGCAGCTCCTACTGTGCTGAGCACATCCAGGTGGGAGTCACAGGGCTCAGTGGGGAGTTTTGGGTTCAGTTGGGGCTGAAATGTTGAAGTTCCATCCTTCTGTATGGTTTGTTCATATATTTGTTTATTTTAAAGGGGAAAAAAAAAAGTTGGTTAAAGGGATGGCATCCTGAAACCATCAGGGAAAGGAATATTCAGAATAAATACTGTTTTTCTAAACCTGCAATCCTTTACAGGGAGAATTTGTGAGGCTTCTGGGCAGGTGTTTATACATCCAGCACAAAGTTTATGTTATGTTTTAATAGAAGAAGCAATTTAAATCAAAGATAATATTAAAATATCTTTTATACTCTGTATAAGAAATACCAAGATGCAGGCGCTAACAGAGAAAGCAGAAAAGAAATTTTACTACTTGTATCTATAATAATTTAATATAGTTTAATATCCATTTCAATGTTTGACAGGAAGTAAAGATTACTTAAATATTTGTACCTAGGAGCACAGGGCTGTATAAAGATCTTTGAATTTTGAAGTTAATTTGTTTCTTCCAGCAATATAAAGAGATATATACAGAAAATTAATCCCATATGATTGTACAGCTACCATTGCTACAGAACTTTTTGGAAACAGTTTCCAAAGAACATCTCCAGTCATCTTAACAAACAGCTTGAGTCAAGTTTCCTTTTCAGGAACTCCTGAAAGGTTTTATGTGTAGTTCAGAGGCATTGCTGGAAAAATGGTGTTACTTGGAGACCTTGACCAAAATCTACTTTACTTTGCTCAGCCTTTGCAGATATGAAAGCTCCCTGCCCGGCCATCTTGAACAGATTTTTATGTTTCTGTCATGGAGAGATGCACAATCTTTTTTTCAATAACAAATTAACTCTTGTCAACAGTTTTCCTGGCCACAGTTTAAGTAGCTCAGTACAGAATGTTTCATAGTTTTATGGTGGATTTTGCTAGAAAAAATGTGTGTATTTAGCATTTATGTGTCGTGTATTTGCATGTGCATGCACGCAGACATCTGTGCACGTACATCTCTCTGGGAGGGAAGATAGGAGATCTGAAAACGCTGAATCACTCTGTACGCTCTCACCAAGATAATATTTTGGGAAACCTGTCAGGTACTGTGGTTAGCAGGGTCCATGAGATATATAAACACTTACTTGAGCTGATTAAATCACTAGACCATGACATTCACTCATCTTCAGCTCTGGCTTGGGCTCCTGACTTCTCACTGTTGCCCTGGTTCGCTTGGTGGCCCTTGATAAATAAGCCTTGGCCTCAGTTTCCTAATCTTAAAGATTAGAAAGCATCTGATGTGGTGTTCTGACTTTTTAACATATGATTTCAACCCCAGAGGCACATTATTTCTCTTTTGTTTTCCTGGGGAATAATGGGAATTTAGCACTGGATGCTGTATTTAATGATAAAAAGATTTCTGAAGTGATAGTTGCATATGAGATGTGGTGGGAAAGCATGATTTGTGAAATATATGGAAGCGTAGAAGTATTTTTATTAAATTATTATTTTATTATTGGATTTTTGCATGTAGGAGAATCCAAGTGAATACAAGTATCTTGCAGTGTGGAGGTATGGGTTGCTCACTCATGGATCAGATCTGTGTTGTATAAGTTGACCAAATGTGACTGTAAATGTCTAATGTAGTTTTTAACCCTGCAAAACTCTCAGCCACGAGCTGGAGAAGAAAAATGGGCAAAAGGCTTCATTTCCATGGGTGTTAAATTCTCTCATGAGTTTGACATACTCTCTTTTTCGTTGAATTCTCTCCTGTTTGTCTCAGCTCTTGCATCAGTCCCTTACATCCCATGTCAGGAGCTCCAAGCTGCAGAGCTGAGATCCTTTATTTCCTTCTCTTTCCCTGGTTGCATTATAAATAAAAACCCTGTTATGATAACATGTGAAATAAAATGGTAGGACATCAGTATAGATTATCCTTAAAATCATGTTATTGAAATGGAAATAAAGCAGCTTATGGTATATGCCAGGCATGATGCAAGTGATATTAAATAAATATATGACTGAAGGGTTCCATTCATTCCAAATGCTCCCCTTTGTGATCTTTAGCCATGTTTGTAGAGAAACCTTTCTTAAAGCACTTAAAGCTTAATTCAGAACAGACAAAACAATTATCTTTTGAAAGTCTGATGAAATATGTTTGGCAGCTTTTGAGTTTAGGCGAGTGTTTGTCTCACTTCTTTGAAATCTCACTTCAGTCGGTCGCTCAGCCATTTCGGTGCAATCCTTCAAATCTGGTAGCGAGTGTGGGCTTTGCTGAGTTACAGAAATGTTCTAATCAGAAAGTGAAGGGGCTCAAAATAGTGTGCTGTACACAAAACTTGACATTTTCCTTATTGATGTGCTTTTGAATATCAGTCTACCTGCTGTCCCTGCATTTTTGATGAAGTGTTGGTTGATAAATATCTGTAGGAAGGAGTTTGTCCCTCCAAAGATAGGTCTGGAGACCCTTAAGCATTAAATTATTTTAATTTCTTGGGGAATATAAGTGCCACTTTATCTTCTCTGAATGTAAATGATGAAGGTTTATGCACCAGTGTGTAACTGTTTCTCATAGGAAGAGATGGCAGAAGACCAACACTGCACAGTGCAGTTTTATAGTTGAACTCTGTCATGAACATGGAGCAGAAATACTTAAATTGTGCATCTGATTGCCGCTTTGCTGAGCACATGGAATAGTTTACTTAGCTTATATTATGGCAGGAAAGTTGCCATTATGCTGCAGCAACAAATATTCTACAAGTGTGAAGGGCATTTGGGAGAAATACATATTTCCCCTTCTTTTTTTTTTGTAATATTTGATGAAAATACTTTTTTTTTTAATACATGTATACGGAGGACATTGTGAATTCACTTTGTGAATTTGTGAATATATATTAAAATACATATTAAAAATCACTAAGTTATTCCTAATGTTCTGTAGTGCTGCCTGCTCCTGACAAACATCTGATACGGATCATATGCCTCTAAAAAGAGAAGTTCCTCGAGCAAAATATCCTATGAAAACAGGTTGGAGACACTCACATTCTCTCGCTTGCTCTCACTCACATGTTACATTTTGGCATGTTGTAGGAGCAGGTAGCATATCTACTACCTGCTGTTGAAAGTGTTGAAGATACTGAATTATTTATTCCATCTTCTGCACTATCCAAACTCGTTTTGGGTAGTTTGACACATCTCGGTCTTCCATATGGATACTTCATGGTGACAGAGTTGCCAGCTGCTCAGGTTTTATGACAGTCTGAGTTTTTTCGAGGACTGTATTAGTTTTCTGGGAAGAATCCTGCTTTTCCTGAGGGTCCCCATTCTTAGGCAATAGTTATGCCTTGGGTTGATGCTCTGGAGTGGGAATTTTTTAGGAAAATTAGCTAAGAGAGTCCATAAAAATAGTTTTTAAAGGACTTGCTGTTCGTAGATTGTGTGAGATTAAATCGGAGCTGTGAGATATTAGAAAAATGTGAAAGCCATTTGCTAAGAAAGTTAAGGTCCTTTTAGTCACAGTCTTCAAATTCCTTAAAAAAAAAAAAAAGGTGTTTAGATATCGAGGTGCATAAAGCAACATAAAAACCAGTCTGGAATACTTTGGAAGACAGGATTTTCAGGGCACTTGAAATGTAACCCTAAACAGTGAGCAAAATATCCTCATGGCAGGGGGTTGGAACTTGATGGTATTTAAGGTCCCTTCCAACCCAAACAATTCTGAGATTCCATGATTTTCTCTGCAATTGTGCAAAGTGAGCGGGTCTTCTGTGGTTTTAAAACACAAAATGTGTAAACCTGAAAATTGGGGGAAGATTTGCGTTTTTACTTCTCCAAAACTTACTAAAATAATGGAAAATGAGTTGCACTCATTTGTTGTTCCACTTCATGCGAGCATCTCTTGATACAGACCTTTGTTAAGGGAAGCCCTGAGTGTTGTGGTGTGTCTGCACTGGGTTTGATTTCCTTTCTGTGGGATCAATCAGCCTTGCGTGCAGTGGGATCCATATATCCATGATGTTGGCTGTGTGCTCTGTGCCATGCTGGGTCCAAGCTGACACCAGGAGATGTGAAGTAAGAGATGTGATGCCCAAAGCTTGCTGTTCAGATTAAGAAGTGTAGTTACTGCAGCCCCAGGACTTCTCTGTGCTGCTACAACCCCTTGGCCATATTGTCTTGTTCATGCCAGGCATTTGACATATTTGGCTTCTCTCCAGAGTTGGACAGATAAGATACCAAATTAAATTAATTTGCAGCCTTACAACCAATAAATAATGCTGCTTAAATGTTACCTAATTGAGTAGAACATCAGTTTTGCATTTTGCTTTTAAAATGTCATTTCAGTATACATCACTGCATCCTGTATATTTACCTGTGGTGAATTGTTTGCCTTCAGTCACTATGTCCTCTATTTGTCTTGCTTCCTATTATTTCTTTCCTCCATCACAACACCTATTTGAGCAGAGTTAGTCTGTCCATCTTATATAAACCACCCAGCAATAGCTACTTTTCACTAGTGGGCTATTCTGATTTGCTTATTCTCTGCTCTGATAAAATTCCTTTGCTTCACTGTTTGTTGCTGATGGAATTTGAGCGAGGAGGACAATGTGGATTCATGGTTTCTCCTTCCCCCCATCACCACAGCTCTGACTGCTTGGTCCTGACCTCTTCCTTCGTGGGAACAGAGAGGCCAATGTAGCCCATGGTGAACAATCTGGCCACTAAAGTAAAAATGTGCATCTGTCAGTAATTAATTGAAGCCAAATTTAATTACAAATCAGGGAAAAAAATATTGCCACACACACTTAATAAAATTCAAGACGCTTCAGTGTCGTTCCCTCAAAAGCAAACAGAATACACCCCCCTCAAATTTTGCTCTGTGAATCTCTTTCAAGCTTACTTCTTGCTATTACATAGGGAAGTAATATTAATTCACAGTTTTCATGTAGTTTTTTATATCTTTTTGAGTTAAAGGTCATAAAAAATAGTGGAAAAGTGTTTAAGACTGGTTTTTAATTGTGTGGGCTAAGGATCTGGCCTGAAATTTTGTTTGAGATTTGATTCCAGTGTATAAATACTCTGAGCAGCTGGTTGATATAATGAATAAGAGGGGTAAGGAAGAATTGTGAGACAACCCAAATGATTTGCAAATTAAAAAATGCATTTATGTAACTTTTAAAATGTTTTAAATTGTGTATTTTAAAATAAAAATATATAAAAAGAAGGGATTAGCAGTATGAGTTGAAACCAAGCTTTTCCTTCCTGCTTTATTTTAGCATACAAGGCAACTCCCAAATCCTAAATATTGAACTGATAGCAGCCATGAATATTTATTATGGTACTGTATGTACATATAGCAATTACAGCAAGAGGAAAAAATGTTTTTCTTTACAATTAATATTTGTAAACGTTTATGAAAGTACATAGAAATAAATAAGACAAACACATGGCCTAATTAAGATGAAAGGCATGACAACCCTTGTGATTTGTTCTGAAAAATAGAGACCATTAAAATAGTAAGACTTAATTATTTCTGTAAACATTGCAAATTATCTTTATCTACAAAAACCGTAATTTATGAGTTAAAATATCTATAAGCATTTTTGACATTTGTACATTCCATGTCAAAAATTATTGTTAATTTATTATTTATTATACTGTCTACTGTCACATATTACCACTTATTAGTATTTATTGTTCAGAAATTCAATGTCATCTATTGTGTAATGGGAACAGAAAAAGCATTTTATATGCGGTTGTAATTTGTGTCTTCTTGGGCTAGTGGTAAAAATGCAACTTCTGTAAGTTGATCATACAAAAGTGTGTATAATAACAAAGAAAAATAACTGGTCTGTTAAGATTGCAGGCATTAACAGTGCTATTTGAGGCACAGTTTACATTTGAAAGATAACTTAAAACCAAATCCATGGGCTTGGCTAATTGCTGGGTTGAAATCAAGGAAAACTGTGATGGAGGAGTCCCAACCACGAGGTTTGATCTGGAGCCTCCATCACCTTTGGAGCCTCCATCACCTTTGGAGCCCTTGTTTCTCCAGGTGGATGTGTCTGTGGTCAAATCTCTTGGCTGTGCCCTGGTGTTTAAGGGGGCAACACAGAGCAGAGTGGTTTGGATAAACTCTAGTGCAATCCAGAAATAAAGTCACAGGATGGTTTGGGTTGGAAGGGATCTTAAACTCATCCCATTGCCATGGGCAGGGACACCTTACACTACCACAGGATGCTCCAAGCCCTGTCCAGCCTGGCCTTGGACGCTTACAGGGGCAGCCACAGCTTTTCTGGGCACCCTGTGCCAGGGCCTTACTGGTTCAATCAGTGCCATCTACTGAACAGTATTATTTTAGTACCCTTTTCCCCTGAAAGGCTCATATTTGTAGCCATATCCAAATTTTAGTCTGTTTTATTGTAATACTGCTCCTGGAGGATGAAGAGTGCTCATAGCTCTTTTCTGGGCTGCCAGATCTTCAATCATAAACTCATTTTACTGTGAATGTAGTTGTTTTGCAGCAGAGAATTGTGGCTTTGGATTTTATTTGCGGAGCAGGGGAGTCCCTGCTGCTGCTGTTGCAGGATTGTATCCTACAGCAATCCCCCTTTCCCAGGGACAGCTGAGTTACCTGTACTGCCACACAAATAGTGGCCATGTTTATCTGTCCTTCGTGCAGAGCTTCTGCCAGACTGAGGAACATTCCACTACAAATCAGGTGCTGTTTTAAACTCACTTTGTTCTGTAAGCCTGGTGGATTGGAGAGTTCAGCCTCCATATCCATAGATACATAAATATGCCCTGTGTGGTCTCCCAAGGGGAAGGCAAAATGTGTTTTTAGTTAAGTTGCATGGGAATTTAATTGAAAGATTTAGGGCAATGCCATAAAAGAGTAAATAATGGCTGCATGACACAAAGAAGATTTATAAAGCCAAATAAAAATACTTTAGCACCTTCACTATCGTAGTTTGCTTGATATAAGTGGAAACCTATATTAGTCATTTTGTCTGCTGGTAATTAAAAAAAAAAAAAGGGCTTTCATATTTTAGTGCTTTTCAGTCCTTTGGAGTGAAATAATGGGGGAGACAGTAGCAATGGGCAGAGAATTCTGTGGACATGTCACATCTCTGAACCTGCAAGTGCACTCAGTTTCCTTCCCAGGAACATTTATTTTAGTTAAGCACATGCTTAACTAATTTCACACAAGCAGCTCCTCAGAAGGACTGTGAACTGATTCAGGTGAAGCACAGGCATGGCCTTAGACTGCAGCTTGTGTAGATGGTGGCCCTGAAATCTGGCCAGTCTCCAAGGCAGTGGGGCTACTGCACGTGGGATGGTCCTGCTCTGTGCAAGAAGGTCACTTGTCACACAGCAAAACGCTCATGGATGTTTTGGAGAAGAGAGCTGGGGCAGAGCTTTAGGAATGTGACCTTCAGCACAGGTTTAGTGAGGATTCACTCACTGTATTTATTGGAGAGCACTGTATGTATTAAATGCTGCCATGTTGATAGGTCTCGATAAGGACACCATAATAGCAGTTGAATTGTAGGGGGTTTTGTGAGATGGTAAGTTAATGATGTAGCTGTTAATTTGAATTTCGCAGACGTTTTAAATATAGGTTTCTCTTACAGAGACAAAAGTTGCAATTTAAAGCTCTTTGGTGGTCTAAAAACAGCTTAATTCTCTAGTAGCATGGTAATAAGTACTAATCCAGCTTATACAGTGATTGTAGTATGTCATGTTTGTGAAAGATTGCCTAACTCTGCTTTCTCTGGGTTTTATGTTAATTTTTTTAAATTAAACATAAAACCTTATAACATCTTTATGCTGAGATAAACTGTTCAATTTAACTTGTGCTCAAGCAGCAGCTGTCAGGAATTATCATGTTTTGAGCGTTCTTGCCATCACCTTGTGTCTCTACCTCCCGGATACACTCTGTGGGATGATAAAGCTCACCTTGTTAGGATTTATTACTTAAATAATAACCCGAGGTAAAATGAAAGTTGATGTCACACGGAATGACAACTGACATATATTTATGTCTCACGTTCCATTATAATAAACTTTCCTTTCTTCCCCTTGTAATAGGTGTTAAATGGAAATACACTCCAGCATATCCTCCAGTGCCCTGCGTGAGTCCATTAGCCACGAACGCGGCTGCTCTGTGGGCATGTTCACGGGGACTCGTGCTGTCAGGTGTTATTTAAGCTTGTAAAGTCAGGGAAATTGGTTAGTGCTGGTAGTTAGCAGCTTCTCTGCCAGTAAAGAAACAGCCACGAGAGCCTCTCAGAGTCGGGATAAATTCTGGAAGTGCTGCGGAGTGGTGGAAGTGAATCGAGGAGGGTGTTTGCTAATCAGTGGTTTTATTTTCATTCTTTTCCTAGCTGTAAGAAGCATAGGCAGTGTCATTTCAGGCTCTACATCTGAATTTGCTAGTCATCACCACAGTTTTCTCTTGACACCAGTTTATTGTGCTGAGCTGGGCAGTGATAAGCGATCTGCTTGTTAGTTGAGTCTTATCACTTTCTATTTACAGTGGAGAAAATTTAGATCTACCTCTTGCAAGCTTTCCAAATTTTCAGCCTTTTTTTGCCATGCTAGAAGCCAGGCTCCATTGTGCTCTAATGATGCTATTGAATTCTTTCAGTTTGCCTAAGCCAAGACTGCAGACACTGGTTTTTTTGCCTGTAGCTATAACCATTTTTTTTTTTCCTAATTATCCCATTGTTGAGCTGAGCAAGTTAAGATGCATCAGAGCTACATGGCTTTGTGCAAGCTTATTTCTTGGATCTCTTCTCATTGTGCTCTCCATTGCCCTTTTCTGTCCAGTCAGTGTGTTGACCTTGGCACCTCCACTTCCCGCCCTTGCTCTGTGCTGCTTCCTGTGGTTTCAGTCCCAATGTGCTGTCTTTTTCCCCTTTCTTCCTTCAAACTCAGCCAGGTTCATTGACACCATCCTGTATCAGTTCTGTTTTCTTCCCTAACTCATGGCAGAAAAGGAAAAATCAGTAAAGGAAAAGATAAACTATAATGCAATCCAGAAATGGAGTCCTAGAATGGTTTGCAGTGGAAAGGGCTTTAAAGCTTATCTTGTTCCAATGCCTTGCCATGGGCAGGGACACCTCCCACTGTCCCAGGTTGCTCCAAGCCCTGTCCAGCCTGGTCTTGGACACTTCCAGGGATCCAGGGGCAGCTGCAGCTTCTCTGGGCACCTGTGCCAGGGCCTCACCACCCTCACAGGGAAGAATTTCTTCCTTTATCTAATGTCAACCTGTACTTTTTTAGTATGAAGCCATTCCCCCTTGTCCTGTCAATAGCCAAAACTTTTTCAAGCAACCATTTAATTTTATTTTTACAGGTTTTGGGGTATGTTTTCTCCAGTTTGCATTTTTCTTTGTCACTCTAGTGCTGAGCAGGGATTTCACATCGCCCTCAGGAAGCTTTTCCTGCTCTGCTTTGAGCCTGGCACCCAGGTCATTATGAGGTCCAGAGGTCATTACTCACAGTGACAAATAAGTAATGACTTACCTAAAACTGTTTTTTCCTCCTAGTGTGGCTCGTAATAAACCTGAGCTCATATCTTAATTGGCATTTTGTGTGACAGGCCCTTTAGAACCATCAAATATTTGATGAACAAGGCAATAACAGTCATCTCTTACTTTTGTAAGCCTTTCAGATCAGCATTGACCCAGGTTGATGAAGATGGATACAGGATCTGTGCCCTAGGAAGTGTTTGTTCTGTAGATACAGGTTATCTACGAAGGGTGCAAGTTAGCAGAGATATGATATAATATATATGATCTAGATGGATGTTTGGGGGAATTCATGAGTTTTGAGGTTGACAGCCAGAATCAGAAATTGATCATGTTAGTGATGTCAGTTTGGCAGTAATCTTGAATACAGAATTCATGTAAAAATAGAAAGAATAGGAATAACAGTAGGAAAAAAAACCTTAGAAAAAATATTTTAAAATAATAAAACTATTCAGTTCTGAATCTGAATTACTAAAATGGTGGATAACAAAAAAAAAAAATTCAGAAACAGGCTGTGTTGAAAAGTAGTTTATTAAACTTAATGTTCTATGTGCAATAGATACCTGATCTCTTTTTTTTTTTTTTAAATCCCCTGTGATAAGAAATACAGGACACAGATGTCTGAGGCTCTTCAGCTCTCTGCAAGTTCAGGATTCACTTTGCTTGGAAGCAGTGCTAGCCAGGGGCCAGGAGATGCTCACATGCTTTTGGTGAAATGCAGGGAAATCTGCCACTGGTTACAGTAGGGTCAGGATTTCATATTACACATTTAAATACATTCATTTTCTGATAGCCTGGGAAGTTACACAAGGCTAAGATAGCAGCTTGTTAGTGGTGTTTGTGCCTGCTTTATCTAATTGAAGGATGTGTGCAGTGTTGTGGACTGTGGAATAGCAGGAGTGCAGCGGCAGGACTGGGGTGCAAGGGTAGAAACAACATTTCATTATAGAGGATACCTAATAAAAATGTGAAAATAAAACAGAAGAGGGTGGAAAAAAACCCAGAAAAGCAAAGCAGACCATACTAGATAAGTGCAGTGCATAAATCAAAAGGGTTTATGTCATAACATGAACATGTGCCATTCCTGCTCATATATTGAATTTCAGTAGTTGGTTGCATAAAGAAGTAAAGTGTAATGAAACTGGCAAGCAAAGTATTCCCTAGTCAGCCTTATCTTTGTTCCATTTGTCCTTCAGATACAGCTTTTCTTGCCTTTTTCAATAAAATCCATCCAGCTTTTTTTTTTTCTTTTTTTTTTTTTATTTTTTTTATTTTGCATCTCTCTGTAAGTGAGCTGGGAAGACCGATGAGATTCGGTGCTTTTCTAGTTGGGTTCTTAGCAGCTGCTTTTTAAGAGATCAAAACTTCGAATGCTGCTACATGGTATTAAGGCTCAGCTATTGATGTGTCCCTATAGGGGTTATGTTTTTCTTGGGGGGGAGGGAGAGGGGAGCAGGGGAAGGGGTGACCCCTGTGAGCACGCTCGCCGGCAGTGAACACTGCTCTCCTTGTTTTCCAGGGTCCTCTTTGCAAGCTCGGTGCTTAACCTGGCTGAACTCGCTGCCCTCCGCCCTGACCTTGGCAAATTGAAAAAGGTCCTCTACTTCCATGAGAACCAATTGGCATATCCTGTCCAGAAATGCCAGGAAAGGGATTTCCAGTATGGATACAACCAGATTCTTTCATGGTAGGTGTGGCTCGCACTGCTTCTCGTTATTTAAGGTGTGCTTTTGTCTACAGCATTGTAACCCTGAGGAATCCTTCTCCATATGCTTGTTTTTTGTATTAATTATTTTTCTATTTTTATTTTGGGTTTTTTTTGTTGTATTAATTATTTTGTATTAATATTTTACGATACCACATGGTGACAGGAAATGGAGGATCGACTTCAAACTGAAAGAGAATAGGTTTAGATGGGATATTAGGAAGAAATTCCTCTGAGGCCCTGGCACAGGTGCCCAGAGAAGCTGTGGTTGCTCCTGGATCCTTGGAAGTGTCCAAGACCAGGTTGGATGGGGCTTGGAGCAGCCTGGGACAGTGGAAGGTGTCCCATGGCAAGGGGTGAAATGGGATGAGCTTTTAGGTCCCTTCCAACCCAGACTATTCTGTGATTTTATAAACAATGACCCTGTAGCAAACTGAGGAAACTCAAACAGAGTTCTGAGGAGAGCTTGATAAAATCAGTGTGGCTGAACCACTTTGCTCTAAAAAATCATCTCGATTTATTGTATAAAGTCCACCAATGGTGTACCCATTGTTGGTGGGATTTCTGGCCTGTGCCTTGGCTGAAAGTGATGCTTTGTTTCATGGATGCTTCACAAAGCTGCAGCTACTCAGCTCGTGCTTGGCCATAGCTTTTACTGCATCCAGCTGAAATTATGGAGAGGGTTTTAGGGAAATAAACAGAAATTAAAATGTACTGCAGCACTTTTCCTGTGAAGAGAGGGCAGTAAACATACCAGATAAATCCTTATATTTCTTTCATCTAGTATTCAGAAATTGTGCAGTGCTAAAATACCCAGACGTTTTAAAGGCTGAAGTCCTTTATTGTTGCTAAAAACAAATGTATTTCTGGAATCTGAGTTAATGAAAGAAGTTAATAACAGCACCACTGAAAAGCTTTGTGGTTAGGCACTGCACAGACCTAAGCAAAACAGCAAAACTCACTTGTTTTAAACTGAAATAAATTCATTTCCATGATCTTTCTCACCTCTCTCTTGGTGGAAGAATTATAAAGAATAGGGCTTGAGCAGTTTAAGGTGCAAGTTAAGCTTTTGCATCTTTATAATCTAAGGCAGTTATGTTGAAATTTCTCAATTAATGATCTGTGTATGCTCTGGCCATTCTGCAGCTGCCTCTGCCACAGTGTTTGCAACATGCTTCACTTACTGAGCTGTAAAGATGGGAAAGTGGAGTGAAAAATCTTTTTAAAACAGTAGCAGCCATTTTCAGATGTTCTAACAAAAAGAAGTGCTTTCTGGCACTGGGAAAGGAATATTTTTTTGTATATATATTTTGCTTTATTGTGGCAGTTGTTTTTCATACATCTGTTGTAAACTGACAAACATTTATCCTCAAAATATGCATTTTAAAGTATCTTCTCTTATTAGATAAATGAAGATGATTTTTGTAGATCATAGAATCGTGGAATGGTTTGGGTTGGAAGTGGCTCTCAAGCCCACCTCGTTCCAACCCCCTGCCATGGGCAGGGACACCTTCCACTTGATCAGGTTTCTCCAAGCCCATCCAACCTGGCCTTGGACACTTCCAGGGGTGGGGCAATAGATGCTTCATTCTGTCCCCTTCAGCCTCCAGTATCTTCTTCATGTAGTTATATAATATTAATCTCCCATTCCTGTTCTGCTGAAACCCCAATTTAACACAAAACAGAAGCTATGTCCTCTGTATTATTCTTCACAGTCCAGTGGTCATCTGCAAAGAGGTGCCATCTTTTCATCTTCCAAATATGTTAGAAATGGGGAAAATGTACCTTTCCACTTCTACACAGAGGTTTTGGAGACCATTAAAATTAGAGCAGTTTGAACCTTCAGGTTGGTGCTTTGGATCATTAAAAAATCAGAATTCTTATGTTTCTAAGGAGTGAATCTTTCTAATATGCCCCTGATTTGCAGAGCCTGCAGGAAGGAGTTAGGGCAGATAAGAGTTCATGCATGAGAGAAGGTGAGATGATGTTGGAGCCTTTGCTGTGTGTCAGAGAGCAGCAAAGAAACGTGTCGGGTCCCTGCCTCTTGTCATGTGTAAATCAGTGCAGAAAAGATGATTTCTGTACAGAACTGAGGCTTCCAATGGGTTAAAAACCATAGATGGGCAAGAGGGTGAGATGCCAGAAAGCATTTCAGCTCCTGCAGCCAGCTTGAAAAGGATTATTTCTCTCTAATGTTAGGGTTTCTTTGCTTTTCCTGCTGACTCCTGCTGCTTTGGTGAGCAGTGTCAGTTCTCTTTCCTGACCAGACAGCAGAAAGATGCAGAGAAGATGAATGACAGCCTCTCACCTCAAATATACTTCTCACCAGCTCTGTGACTTATGAACACATGTCCTCAATGTATCTTCTGACCTGTAGGTCTGTATTACAATATATAACATATTGAGAAAAGCAACTGGCCATAAAGCATTTCTTACCTCAGTTAGTGCAGTGTGTGTTGGTGTAGCTCAGGTTGTGGCAGCACTGCCAGGATAAACTTCCAGATCCTTCAGGTTTTTTATAGCTGCTTCTTTTCTCCAGACTGACTCTAAGTGGAGAAATAATACCTGCATTATCGTTGAACTCCATCATAAAGTTATTGATCTGGTTGTTTTTAAAACGCAGCAGTAGAAATAAAACATTAAATTTATACGCCAATTCTTTTCAAACTTTTTTTGGGGACAGGGCTATTGTATGCTCTGAATTTTATTTTTATATATAATGGATATACTCTTAATCAGGATTACGTCTGCATAGGCTAAAATAACATTCCATTTCTTTAGTGTCCTGCTGCCTGACACACATGGTCAGTTGAAGGTAGGTTAATCAAAGGTAAGTTGTCCTTCAATAAAAAATATTTCTGAGGAATTTTCATTTTCTTCCAACTTTAATTCTACAAAAGTCAGGTTACAGTGGGCCTTATCTGTTTATAATGCTTCTGAGAGTGATGATAGTAACACTACACTTAAATTTTATGAATAAAACTCCACAGCTAGAATAGGATGTGCTCCTTTAGATTAATAATAATAATTAATTATTAGTTAAAAAAGGTTAAACATGTTTTCAAAGGGTGAATAGAGACAAATTAAGACATTTCTGATTAAGGTACTTATGCTACTCCTAATTTACATGAAAAGGCTGCTTTTAATTAGCATCCACTTGCACCTTTTGCTTGTTTATGAGAATATGTATCCTATTTCCTTTGCCTGTAGAATAATTCTGCTCCTTTTGTGGCAGCAATATGTTCATTAATCTTCACTGCCTTTTACAGTTTGGTTGCTGATGTTGTGGTGTTCAACTCTGCTTTTAATATGGAATCCTTTCTGAAATCCATTGGAAAATTTATGAAGCTGATTCCTGACCACAGACCTAAGGATTTGGAAAAAATAATCAGACCGAAGTGCCAAGTTCTTTATTTTCCAGTCAGGTTTCCTGATGTGAGCAGGTCAGTACATTTTCCACGTCATAAATTGCCTCCAGCCTGTCAAAACTCTGTATTTATGGTGACGTTCTAACTAATCAGCTAAAGCATCGTTAATGGATGAGTTTGATAATATGCAAAATCCCCTAATTGATAAATGTATTTCAATAATCAGAGGCTATTGAGGCAGCCGAGCCTGTCCTCGGTGCCTGTCGTGCAAACTTGCATCGTTCAGGATGAGTGATTTCCCACTTGTTTTAGTGATTTCCCACTTGTTTTAGTGATTTCCCACTTGTTTCAGCCTTCCAGGAGTTGCCTGCTTCTCGGCTCTGTGCATATTTGTGCAGGAGAGGTCAAGGAGGAGACAGAAATGCTGGAGAACAGTGAAAGTGATAAGCCTGTAGCCAAGGAGCTATTTTATCCCTCCTCCCTCCCCTGCCTCTTTTTATGTCTTTCCAGGTAGGCAGAATCATTCCTGTGGCAGGGAGCACAGTTGCAGATGTTGGCATTGCTGCAGCAGGAGTTGCTCTTCGCTCCTCCTCGGTTACTCTGAAGGACGTTTTTTATTGCCCTCGTTTCAGAGCCTGTCTTGAAATTAGCAGTGGGTTATGTGGCTCAAAGGGAACATTCACAGGATCCTTTTCACTTTTGATTAAACCTGGCACAATTGTTTTTCCTGTTCTAAGGGACTCTGCTCCCACCGAACAGGAACTTTGCTTCAGTGGGACCAGCACTAAATAGAGTGTGATTCTGCAGTTTGATTATACTCTTAAACCCAACACCGTGCTGGGTGCATTTTTTTGCTGAAATAAGGATGGGAAACACTGCAATGACTTTGCAAGAGCCTGCCTTTTGGTCTGATAATAAGTTCTGGCCACACTTGAGATCTTTGTCCCTAACCAGCCTGTACTTAGAGTCATTTCAAAGGCTAAATATACAAGTGTGGTAGTTTGAGGTAGAGAAACTTTCAGTGCAGGAGCTGAGGTCGTGCACTCACTGATGTACTCAAACTGCAAGGTTTGAGTTTCAGTGTCTTGGAAAACTTTGTATTCTAAAATACCAGTGCAAATAATTTAGAAATCAATGTCTAAAGTTAAATCTTTAAATGTTTATTTTTGACAAGTGGGTTAAAATCTTCTCTTTTTTCTTAGGGACTTGGCTTCCTGGATGGCAGCATAGCTCAGTACCTGTATATCTTTGAGGATCTACTATTCCCTCTTAGAGCCCAGAGCCTGTGAGTGCAGGGAATGCTGTGGGTGCTCAGCATATTTGACGTGGAGCCAGTTCCAGAGGCTCTCGGGGTTTTGGCATACCTTAGGAATCATGTGGCCCAGACCTAGTTTTGGGGATGAAGTTATGATAACCCTGTCTCATATATTACATCAGCTCTCTTGTCAGCCCTGGCAGATGGGGTCAGACAAGATCTGACAAATTAGGCTGAAGTCATCATACACACAGCGCTCGTTTGACCAAAGCAGGAGGTGATGAGCTGGGTAAAATCATTAGCCTGCTACCAAAACTGGTACAGTAGGAAGATGTCACATCTCTCTGTGTGCTCTTTTAGAGTCCTGCACTCCCATTAAATCCCATCTCACAAGGCAGGACACCTTTCCCATTTTTATTGTGGTCGCTGCACTTGGGATTATTTCAAAAGCCTCCTTTCAACAGTGATGGGCAAAATTAAGATGTTCGCAAACAATTGTGTGACAGTAAAACTTTCACAGCAGAGTGATTAGAAACAAAGATTAATGTCAGCTCTATCATATGCAATATATATTTTATTCAACAGCTAAATCTAGATGCAAGATCTGAGGTGTTTAGACAAAGTCGGATATCAAGACGACAGGAAAAAAATCTGAAGAAAGGGCTGCTTCTGCCTGGCTCTGATGTTCTTTAGGTTTTGACCTTCAGCTACAGCCAGTATTTGCTATTTCTTTACGTGTTTTACATAAAGCTGAATGCACCTGTGGCAATTCAAACCTGTTTTTTTAATTAAGATTGTATTAGTATAGTGACTGAATAGAGATTGAAGAGAAAATGGTTAAGAAAAATTGTGGCCAAGCTAAAATTTATAAAGCAAGCTCTTAGCCCAGAGTGTTTTTCAAGTTATTTTCAAATGGTAATTTGCTTTATCCAAACCAAACTCATACAGTGTAAGTAAGTGATTATTTGCATGACTGACAATCATTTCAGTGCCTGCAGTCTTTTTAAAATGCATAATTTTGCTGAGATGTTGGGAAAATATTTAAAAATTCTGAAGGCAAAATAACCAGGGTGGGTTTTTCATTTTTTTATTCTGACCTCTTTTATTTTGCGTGTGAATGTCTCAGGGTGTGTTTGTGTCTGAAACATAATCTACATTTGGATTGGGGAGAGAGAGGTGATCTGAGAAATCATCCTCACACATGTGATGGGGAGCTTTTTAAGATTATTTTAGATTAATATTGCAGTTGTAGGGCAAAATAAAATATATCTGAGCCTTGATCAAAACCAGTGTAATGAAGGATCATGTCACAGGAGTTAATCCTGTAAAATATCTACATTTTAATGTAATTACTGTAGGTGATGGACACAAACAGCACAAGCAGCATAGTAAATGATCACTTAAGAGAGGAGGTATAATGATGAAGGATATCCTAGGAAACACTTGTGGATACTGTGAGAGGCACCACTATAATTTGTAGTGTGTATTTAAATATTTCAAATGAGCCTCTAACTTTCTACTTCTGAGGGGAAGTTGTAGATGCCTTTTTATAAAGAATCTTTTTTAAAATAAATATTTGTCATTGGGACCTGTGTTGGTGTTCCCAGAGCAAACCCAGCAGACTGTGGGCCTTATCTGACAATGAGAAGAGATGAAAGGATTTGAGGATTTGACAGAATAAGATATTTACTGACCTAATCCTCCTGTTCTCTGGTTCTGATAATGACTGGATTCCATATTATATCCTGTGGTGCCAAGGCTGCTCTGTGTATATCCTCCCCATATGATTTCTGACTTGAATTCTGCTCTTTGTACATTCTGGTGAAGTATATGACATAGGAATAAATATCAGAGTATTTCTAAGCTTCAAAACAAAAAACCCCTCAGAGTTCAGGCTGTCCCTTCACAGTGCATTGGGATTGCAAGGGGTGCAGAGCAGTGGCTGATCTGCCATGTGTGCTGTGCATCAGACTGGGGGTCTAGAGCAGAGAGTTAAATACATTGTAATTCACACTTACCTGGCCTTTGACTTAGTTTTAGTATATTTTCTGTTGTAAGATAAATAAATCAGGGTTTTTTTTCACTGTGCCATCAATAGAGTCTATTTTGATATAATCTTTTTCCACTTTTACACTGTAAAATGATGGTCAAGGAAGAAATTCCCTTTTGACTGATGTTGTGGACCATTATCCTGCTCTAGTGGGAGGTGTCTCTGCCTGTGGCAGAACTAGATGAACTTTAGGCTCCCTTCCAGCCCAAACCATTCCATGATTCTATAATTTTATAGGAATTCTCTCATCCCATCTGTGCCCACATTGTCAGTGGCACTTTGCAAAGCAGGGTCAGATTAGGTACTCCTTGGAACTCATTCCAGTGAAAATTTTTATTTAGATTTTGGTTATTATTACTATTCCTCTGATTGTAGTATATCTTTATTGTTATCACACTGTGGTAGGAAAGGAAGATGTTTTTATAAGCAAGAATGAAATAATGTTCCTAAGAACTCAAAATTCACATTGGACTGAGGTGGAATAATATAAAAGAAACATTAGAATATGAGGATTACAGCAAAAAACAAAAACTGCTCTTTTTTCTATTAAGTGGAACTTGCTAGTGAGTATCTTGTACTATCTACATTGCACATTTTGAAGTAGAATTAAAAATTTTAGACTTGTTTCTTCATTTGCTTTTATAACTTAGTACAGTTAACAGTACATTCTCAACCATTTGGACTTACATTTTTTTAATCATAGTGTGAGAGAGGCAGAATTTGCCAATTTATGGAGTATTTTAGGGCCAGTCAAGGGAGTTCCTGAGTAAAGCAGGAGTTTTTAAAAGACACTGACTGTATCTCTTGTGCTGAAACACGTGTGGAGGAGCCTGTTTTGGGGAAGTAAAAAATATTAAATAAATTAATAGCATTACTTGGATCAGGTTTGCAGGGCTGAACTTAGCTGGAAAAATGCAGATGTCAGTGAGGAAGGAGAGACTTGAGTTCACAGGAGCCCAGAGCTATGGCTGGGCACTGGGGACGTGTCTGCGTTGCAGGGAAAGAGGCTCAGCAATGGTACCCATGTGAGCTGTAGTGAACTGTCTTGCATGTGGGAAGCCACAGATAGCTTAGAAGAGCAGTTTTTGGCTAATTAGCCTTCCAGTGAAATAGCATATATTAGCTTAGGTGGAGTGCTAATGACAGTGACTCTGGTGCTGGGGGTACCTACTGCCTTTGGTGGTGGCTCGGGCATCTCCGTGGTGCTCTGTGCCCTCTCCAGTGGCACAGCCTTGCTGCCACCATGGTTTATGGGTCATTAGCATAATTAGAAAGTGCCAATGGACTGCTCCTACCTTGGGGCTTGCTGCTGAAGAGCTGGGTGATGGAAATTGCTCCCCAGAATGTCTTTCCTCCTCACCTGCCGCAAGCGGGATTTGAGGATCGGTGTTGCCACGCTGAGAGTTCCACAATGAACACAAGGGATGCTCTCAGGATCTGGGACACAGCCCTTCTTGGGGGGAATGTGCAGTGTGGGCTCAAAAGGGGCATAAAATGGAGTCTATCCATTGTGAAGCTGTTGGCAGTGGGGTGGTTCCTCCTGCCCCTCTGGGATAACTCAGGTAGCTGCACCTGCAGTGAGGCCTTGGGCTGTTCAGGGAAGGAACCTTCATTTTCAGTGGTGTTTTCTCACACGATGCTTCCTCCACACACTCGTCCTCTGCTGTCTTGGGTGATGTAGGAGTTTCCATTCTCCCTCTGGATCATGGAAGAGCTGTTACCCTAGCCTTGTCTTCCAGGCAGAACATGCCAGTTTTATCCCCAAAATATTTATCCCCAGGCCACTCCAGCAGCATCAGAATGAGAATGCTCTCCTAGAGAAAGGCATGGCTGAAGAGTCTGCTGGGATGTATTCATTCTGCAAAACTTGCTAAAAAGTAATTTCTTTTTTATCTATTCAGGGACAAAAATAGTTTTACTGACTCTCTTTTATCTGTCGTATAGGTATTCCTCTAAATGCTATCATAATAACCATTTAGGCTCACAATAGCTCACAAGGATACTTAAGCAGAATTCTCTGTGCAGCCCACTTTTTTATTATGTTGGGTACTATTCATGTTGCATACAACACATTCCCATAAAACTTGCTTTTTGTATTTACAGAGAAATTTCTCTGGAGAGTTAAGGTCTTGTAAAACATTCTTGTTCTACAGCGTGAACGAATTATCATACTCTGGGGAATTAAAAGTGAAGTGTACTGAAGAAAAGAATTTTTTCATTAAAATGCAGTTTATATTGATAAAACAGATTACTAGCATTTGATGAAATGTGAAACTTGGATCTACCCATATCTCTAAATCACCAGTAGGTTTATTTTGGCAAGAAGAATAGTATGTAATGTATATCAGGACCAATCCTTATACAGTACCTGTTAGTTTTGTATTAGATTAAATTGTCTTTCACTAAAGTACTTGGAAAAAACCCTACTATATCTGTATCTTGAAGTAGCAGAATGTGGTAACCAAGAATATTAGAAAATAAAAGCTGTCGTGTTATCAGTTTTGGCACAGTCATTTATCAATCAGTATTTTAAACATTGACAAGTGGTAATTTAATAGGGAATGACCCTGTTGGCAGGAAGTTCTAATGACAGATGATGCAAACTCATTTATCACTATGGGGCTGTGCTGGCTTCTTACCTTTCTCAGTATCACAGCTCATATTTTCCAAGTCTGGGATGTGAGAAGCCACAAAGGGCAAAACCTGTGGCACTGAGCCTATAACCACTCCCCTCTAATCTGATTAACCCCTTAGCTGCAAGTTTCTCTGCAGCTGAGCTGTAAGAGCTACAAGTTCTCATACTGATTTAAATAACATTTACTTTTTAAGGAGGATTTTTCCATAATACTTTCCCATAGGCAGTTTTTCAGAAATATTCAAGTTGTGTCACTTTGAATACACAGTTGAGACGTGCTGGTGCTTGGCTTTCAAAAAACAAACCACATCCTAATAATTAATAGCACATTTCATTAGCAGGCATTAAAAATATTGCATGCAGTGCCCTATACAATGGGCAGCTATTATTATTATTATCATTACTACTCGAGGAGGAAATTGATGCATTCAGAGGTTTAATTGATTCGTGCATATTCATGTGGGAAGTCAGTGGTAGAGTCACGACTGGACTGGATTATTATGCACTTCCATGCATAGTAATTTCTCTGCAACTTGGAAAGAGAATAGCCTACCTTGCTGTAATAAATGTGGGCGTTTGGAGTCAAAGGATGTCATGAGAGAAGGGCTGAAAACGACACCTTCATCAGCCACTGGTATGGTCGGTGCTCCTCAGTCTTCTGGGGTTCCATCTGGAATGTACTCATGCAACTCTACTTACTCAGAATTAAAAAATAATTTGTTTTTACTTCAGTTTCCACACTAGTAAAAGTTTTGATCGATTTAATATGAATTTATGTTACCCTTTTTTAAAGCATCATAAACTCAAGTCCTCGTGGGGGCTTTCTTCACCTTCCTGTCTCAATTCTCTCTCTGTTTCTTTTCTTCTCCTTTCACAACAGAATCTTTCTCCTGAGTGTTGGGGTTGGGTTAAATACCATTCCTGCTCAGGATGGTGGAGACATGAAATCCTTCCAGAGTTTGCATCAAATTGTTGCCATAAGAATCAGTGAAACTTAAATTTAATTGGTTAGAATTGTCACAGCAGGCTTAAAGCTGTGGGTTTGTTGTTTTTTTTTTTTTCTTTTATTCAAAGTGGAAAAAGGCTGTTGCTTAATCCTGCAAAGTGCTAGATACCCTCATTTTACCTGCAGTCAGGGGGAACTGAGGGCTTTTGGTGGGAATACAATGTTAACAGTGGTAGAAGAAGGTGGCACAAAACTAACTCTGGGTATTGAGCGGTCTGGCTGTGTCCAGGTCCCTTTCAATCCATAGGAACTTAAATCATTTGCATGTGTGAAAGATGGTTTTTATACACAAGGCTGTCCCTGCTGGATTTTGCATTTCAAAATACTGCCCTTCAACGTTTGAACAATTTCATATTTTTTTATTATGAAATTCATGAATATTGCATGGAAGTGAAGGTGGATTTTTTTTTCCCCTTTAAAGGGATTTCATGCTTACAGGATTGTAACAGAGAGGGAAGCAGTCATGTTGGGTATCTTATTTCTTAGTTGCTACATGGGGCAATGACAGATCCTTATTGTTTAAACATTCTGGGTACTTGCAATATATTATAAAAGAAAACAGGTAATGTGCTAAAATTTGCAGAAAATATAAAGAATAGGAAGGGAAATCTGAGTTTTTAGAGATTCTTCACTAAGAATACAAACTGTCAGAAATCAGTTTTGAAAGGATGAAAGAACCTCTGTTCCCAGTTGTAGGGGAATGGCAGTACCTTTAGAAAAAGCCACATTTCATCTCAAATGCAGTATTAGTGTGGGGAGAAAAAAGCTAAACCAACCAAAACCCAAACAAGTAGCACCTTTTAAAAGAGTGGTGGAATAGATTGCCTTGCAAATTGTTATTAAATGTGAGACTGAAACTTTATGTGTGTTGGATCTGCTTCAAGCACTGTTGTGTGCAAGATTGCAGACAACCCATTCCGGTTACAGCAGAGGTATCGTCAGATGGAAGTGTCAGTGGGGAAGATATGAAGATGTTCTATAGGAATTTTAGGGAATAGAGAATAAGAGAACAAAATTGCAGGATGGAATACATAAAATCACATATTGAAGAAGAAACTTGAAGCGTAGCTCTCCAGTCCTATGGAGATGACCTTTATGTAATGTGTAAGAACAACTTAATGCAGATGTTTTATTTATACATAACCAAATGGGATGAAGTTCAATGATTTTTAATTTTGCCAGATCACAGATAATTTCTTTGTTGTGCAAGGAGTGTTTTGATCTAGTTAGGTTTTTTCCTGTGGTTTTCTGGGGTTTTTTTGTTTTTGTGGGGTATTTTTGTGGGTTTTTTTGTGGTTTTTTTTTTTTGTTTTTTTTGTTTTCCATTTGCAAATACTTAATATTTTATATTTTGGACATTCCCCCTGCTCAGTTGTGACTCCCAGATGAAATAATCCTCCTCTTCTTCCCTTTAAATAATTCAGATAGCATACATTTAAAAATATGAAAATCCCAACGTAAATGTGCCAGAAGTGCTTTTAAGGTAGGAGGCTGTTCTGCTTTACTATGGAAAAGAGGCATCTCTAAATTGTGATGCTTCATCAGTCCTGGGCTTACAAACACCAAGTCATAGGGATGCATTGTGGAAGAACTGTGGGACACCCATGTCCTGGACTGTTTTCCCAGCCTCTTATCTTAGAATAGTTTGGGTTGCAAGGAGCCTTAAAGATCATCATTTCTCCTCCTGCCATGGGCAGGGACACCTCCCAGTATCCCAGGATGGTCCAAGCCCCATCCAACCTGGCCTTGGGCACTTCCAGGGATCCAGGGGCAGCCACAGCTTCTCTGGGCACCCTGTGCCAGGGCCTCACCACTCTCCCAGCCAGGAATTCCTTTCCAATATCCCATCTAACCTTACCCTCTGGCAGTGGGAACCCATTTTCCCTGTCCTATCCCTCCATGCCTGTGTCCAAAGTCTCTCTCCTGCTCTCTTGGAGCCCCTTTAAGCACTTCAAGGGGCTCTCCCTGGAGCCATCCCTTCCCAAGGCTGAAAACACCCAGCTTTTTCAGTCTGTCCATAACATAGCAGGGGGGCTCCAGCCCATGAAGCATCTTTGTGGCTTCCTTTAGACTTGTCAACAGCTCCAGGTGTTCCTCAAGTATGTAGGAAAAAAAGCTCTTGGGATTAGATTACCTTTTTTAGTAGTGGAACATCTTTTGTTGAGACATACTTATCTGCTGCTATCCAAAAGAATGGTTTTGGATATTATAAAACAAGATACCATTATGTTCAGTTCATTATTTTCAAACAAAGTTAAGGCAGCAACAACAGCCAGGAAGAAGGAATTAGATATTAAGTTGAATCATCCAGTCTGTGGTAAATTTTAGAGTGGATTCCTCCTAAGATGGTGCCATTTTCCTTTAAGATGACTCCTAAGTCGTGCTCAGGTCAGGCTTGCAGAAAGCTGGACTTTGTCCATCCGTGACCTGCTGTATGTATTTCCTGGCCCCACCAACCCTGGGAATCATCATCAGACCACATCCTCTCTATTTTCATTAGTGCCCAAGCAGCCATGGGAGTAATGATTCCATAGAATCATGGAAAGCCTTGGGCTGGGAGAGGCTTCAGCTCATCTGTTAGTGCTGTGTGATGTCTCACACCAGAACCCTCATCTTTCCACTTGTGCTTCCTTAGCAGCTCTTTTTGCCTGGAAGCCACAGGTCTCTTACTGCTGCAGTTGAAGAGCCTCAGATTTAATTTCTCCAGGATGGATTTGGTTTTAGGTATGTTCCCCTCTCTGTGGCAGAATGCTCAGTGACAGGATTACATCTTCAGTTCTATGACTTTGCCGTTCAAAAAAAAACCCCAAGCTATTCACAGCCATGTTCTCCTTTGAACTCTTAAGCATTTTCCATCTGCAGCTGATGGTTCTCACAGGTGTTAAATGGAGAAACAGGCAGGTCTTCCTCCCCTTGGTCACTTTGATGTGCTAAAAGGAGGACCAGTCCATGTGGCTGTGCAGGAATTGCCACAAATATGCTGGCATTTACTGTAGCTAAATAGCTGCACCGTACCAAATATATATATATATTTTTTTTTAAAGTGTATTTGAATCTCATACACCATAGAAAGGATATTTTTAATGTACAGATTGATGTGTCTATCTAAAGCACTGAAAAAAAAAAAAAGTATGTTCTGGTCACCCGTGCTCAGGAAAGATTAATTTAAACTGTGAAACAGGTGTAGAGAATTGCTGCTAGGATGATTAGGAGAATCTGTATTATGAGAGCAGATTAAAAGAGTATGGTTCGCTTGTCCTAGCAAAATAAAGGTTGAGAAGGGGATATATGTTAATCTTTATAAATACAGTCAGAGGATAAATGCCATGAAAGAGGAGGAATTATTTAAGTTTCAGGATAATCCTTACAACATCCACTAGGTATAAATTGGTCATTATTAAATGACTGAGACTGGAAGTGAAAAAATGGGTGTGGAGGGTGGTTGCTTGGTTTGATTTTTATTTTCCAGAGACACGTTTAGTTGTGAAATGACTGTTGAAACACTATTGAAATGCAAGTTTGATAAATTCATAGAATGGTTGGTTAAACAATATAGGAGTAGTGCCAGGCAGCTGCAGATGTTTGCTGTGATTATATCCCCAAAATGAAGGTGAAAAAAGATGTACAATGAGTTGGTCACTGGTTCAGTCTTGAGACCTGATCTGGTCCGTGAAGGAGATCCTGAGTTTTCAGCATCTGAACAAGAGACAACAGCCCAGCCTGTTCTGTGTTCTGCACAGTGTTGATCTTGTAGGCCACTGATCACGTGTTTCATAAATGAGCAGTGTCCTGCAAGGTACGTCCAGCTCGTCTGTCCAACCTCTGACTGCATTTGGGATGGGCTGAATTTTTATTCATTATGACCATTGTCGGAAAGGAAAACAAGTGAGGAGAATGTTTTTGTCTGACTCTACTGGGTTCATCTGGACGTTTTAGTGCTTTTGAAGAAAACCACATCATGGCCAATGCTTTTTGTCCCTCCTCTTTGCCTTTGCAACAAGGGAGTTTTTGAGGCATCACTCTTAGAATCATGAAATCCTGGAATGGTTTGGGTTGACAGAGGCATTTAAGACCATCTGGTTCCAACCCCTCTGCCATGGGCAGGGACATCTTCCACTAGACCAGGTTGCTCCAAGCCCCATCCAGCCTGTTTTGGAACTCTTCATGGGATGGAATGTCAACAAGTTCATGGATGCTATTGTTTTTTGGAAGCCTGGGCATCTCTCAGAAAACAAGTAGAAGTGGTGCAAAGGGTTGACAACCACAGGGATTTGGGAAAGCATTAGGTGAGGTGTGCCTCAGTAAAAACCATCTTCAGGCAAAATGCTTGAGTCTTGTGGCTCCCTAAGCATCCTTCTCTGTTTTGCCTCAGTTTACTTTTGCTCACTGAAGCATTTGGATAAAATTATTCCATTGAGCTCATTGGAGTCAGAATGAGTTTATTTTAACTTTCTTGTTTTGATGAGTCTGTAGGGCTCTTTCATCCTTGTGTAGAGCAGTTTTAATACTAAAACTGCCTCAATCTGTGCTAGAAGCAAATGGAGGCCAGAAAAAAGAGCTTTTTATGCAGTCATTCCTTTCAGTGACTGAAATTTTGTCTATCCTTCCTCAAACTTCATCGCACATCTCTTGGATTCGGAGTTCACTTGTGTTATCTGCCATCTGAGTTTGAATTACCCATCTTCAGTGCTGTGACTATATATGGAAAAGTGAGGATTTGACCCTTTTTGCCTGCCTAAACTGTTGGCTTTTTGTTGCCAATAAATGGAGGGATCAGCTGACAGGGTCTCTGGTAAATGAGTCACAATGAAAAATTAGAAAAAAAATTTAGGAATATTAAAAGGTAAAAAAAATTCTTTTTTTTTGTTTTCCAGTGAGACATTTTATGAGATCGATAAAGTTGCCTGATATGAGGACAAATTTATGACAGTAAACCAGTGTATCTCTGGTTTTGGAAGCAGCTGAGCTCTTTTCAGTGGTACCCAGTGCTGGACTTGCCAGCACATCTATATGTTGGTGACTTATTATTCCAGAAGCATCACTTCATTTGGGCTGGCAATAAGTCCTGTTCAGTCATTGTGCTGCAGAGGAATGTTTAAAGCTGCGATGTGCATTGGAGTCTGTTTGTTTGCAGCAGCTGATTTGCCTAAGCTTTGATGCGCAGTCACTTTCTGACATTTGTGTATTTCAGCAGTGAACAATGTAAACTCATTTTCTGAGCACTTTGATTACTTGCACATAGCAGTGCCCATGGCATGTGACAGAGAAGAGCACTCTATCCACTAATCAGATAGATATGCTTCAAGCGTATTTACACAAAATAATGAAAACAGCTGTTAGATACCTTTAAACTTGAGTGTGTTTTGTTATTAATCTACTAGCCCGTACACATGACACTATAATTCTTCGCTCACTCAAGTTGCCTTTAATGACACAGTAATAAAACGGAGAGGGATGAAAGTAATGGAATTGTAGAATGTAATGCCTCAATTGTTCTACAGTGTCTTCCTTTTTGCCAAAATAAACCACAATTAGGTCCATATGGTGTTTTGAAGTTTTCAAGCAATGACCCTAATAAAAAGTAATGAATTTCTGACAAAAGAAAGCATGGTGCTCTTTTAAGCAGATATCTTTGCTATTGATCTAGTTATGATTGCAGACTGATATGCTAATAGAAGAAGAAAGGTTCAATGTGCTTGGTACAAGCACTTTCATTTGTGGTTTATTTTATTCTTATGAAATTCAGATTGAAAAGGTAGAAACATGTTGTAATCCATCAGTTATGACTCCCTTTTAAAAGACCTACTATAAAGAAAACAAATGGATTTTCCTTGAGGAAAAAATGGAGAGCATTTGTTAACTTGGAATTCCTTAAGTGAATGCTAACTAGGAGGATGCCTCACAATGATGAAGATGCTTTGTTTGGATATATGAAATTTGACTTGAGGACTTCAGTGTCTTCAGAAGTCCAATCTCTGGTATTTGCCTTTCTCTCTTTTAACCTTTTTTGAATTGGAATGATATTCCTGTTCATGTAGAAAACCAAAGTATCCACAGAGCAGTTGTTGGGTAAGTGGAGATACTGAAACACAATGACTCGGGAGCTCGTGCAGCTCATCCTGCTGCATGGCTATGGGCAACCAATAAACAAGTTTGGTGTGTCAGCATTATTCCAGTGCAGTAATAGGCATGCCTGAAGTTGGGGTAATGCAGTTGTAATAAAGAGAGAAGGAAGGTTCTGGAATCAGATACAAGAAGGAGAAAAATAAGTGGCTGATTTGATGAACCTTCTCTGCTGGAGGTTGTTGAATGAGTGTTCATCCCACATACACACAGTCCTGAATTGAAAAGCATCTGCTGGGTAATGTGTGTTTTGGCATTATTTCACTTCAAGAAGAGTAGCTCAGGCCTGTAGTCTTGCAATGTGAAACTGTTCAGAGCATCCTTCCAAGCCAATGTACCTTGTCTAGCATTGATCATCACTAGAAACTGTCTTCAGTGGCTCCTGCCTGGTAAATCAGGAGTCCAGTTATTTAATGGGCTGATTTCTCTATTTCATATCCTCTATCTATTGAGCTGCCTTTCAGATTTCCCACTCCAGTCCCAACTGAACCTTTGGAAAATTACTGAATTTTGGCCTCAACAACCTGTGCCATTTTTTATTCCTGTTTTGCCATCTTCAGCATTGGTAATTTCTCCACCTCTTTATGGATCACATACCTGTGGGTGGTTACTCTGTTAATTTTAATAGGAAGGAGTCTTGTTCATGGGTAGAACTTTGTTCTCCTCAAGGTACCTTACTTTTATAAGCAGGGTGGGTTCACAGAATCACAGAATGGTTTGGGTTGAATTTAAAAAGCACTTAAGAGATCTCATTTCATCCCCCTGCTGTGGGCAGGGACACCTGCACTGCACCAGGTGTCTCAATTGTTATTTATTCCAGCACTTTTCTTTCTGAAAATACTTTGGTTTAATTTCTTACATTCTTATGCTGGCTTCCTTGAGATGGGAATGATTAATTTGCTTTATTGCAGTTATGTTTAATAGCATTTGACTGGTGCTTAGGAACTGGGACTTGCCCTCTGGAGGAGGAGGTGTACTGCAAGGGAAATAATCTCACTTCAGATTGTAAAATCTGGATTATTTATGTTACTTTGAATTCTATTAATAGGAACACAAAACTGAAAATCTTCACCTACCTTCCTGTAATTAAAGTATTTTTGAATTATATTTTTTCTTGCTTCAATTTTTTATGTTAAAAGCTTTAAGAAATAGTCTTATGCTGTGAAATAGATTCAAATTTTAGACTGGCTTATATTAAAAAGTTATATTTTAAAAATCCATTGAGTTTGGTTAGCCTAGGAAGTGTTTAAAATGTACCAGTTTTCATAGCCAGTTGTAGAAGAGAATTGTTGGACTTTTCACCCCCACTCAGCAGGTTCTCCAGTGAAGCTGGATAGAAGCAATTAAACTTCCCCCCAGTATCATAAATAAAACAAACCTGTTGAAATAGTCTTAATATTGGGAAAGGCTCAGAAAAGGGTGTGAACCTTCAAATGCTTAACTAAATCCTTCATTTGCAAAATTCATTAAAATATAGGACCTACTTCTGCAAGGATGTCCTCCCATCCTAAAGGTCTTGGAATACCTGCAAGGGCTTCTATAAACTTCTGAAATTTGAAGTTTTTACTGTCTGTGGTATCCCAAGTTTTGTCCATTAATTGAGAACAGCAATCACTCTGAGCCTGCTGATTGTGTTTTTATTTACTGGGTGAAAGTGCCCAAAATATTCTCAGTCCTGTATTATTCGTGCTTTTATTTGCATTATGATAATACCAGGTACATCCTGGTAGTTTCCAACATGTGAAAAAAATGCAGCCAGTATTTTAGAAGCATTTATTAGCAAAAAGATAATTAACCGAAGTTTCAGATGTGTAATCTAAGTGCTTAATGAACAGTCATTATTATTACACAGCTCTTAGTAGTAGGCCAAAATACTGTATTATAGATATAATGTGAAATTCTCAGTCTGTTATGCAAATCCCCAATGTTTCCTACTTTTTGACCTGCTGATATATAATTTTTTTCTTTTTTGAGGTGTACCCTGACTTTTATTTAATTTCTTCTGTTATTTTTATACATTCAAGCTCCTGTAAGAACAATGTCCATTACTGTGTGATGATCAGAGATGGTGATTTTTAGCAGTAGATTGAGGGGACAAGTTTAAGGAAACATTTCTTGTACTGTGTTTTTGGAAACACGAGCTGGTTGTAGAGGTTACGTTCAGGGACTAGTACGGCAGCATTTGGGTAAATTGGGACATAAACAAACATCTGTTGCAGGAATGTAGAAATGACATCATAAAGAATGTATGCAAAAACTTAATTGAAAAAGAATGATGCAGAATTGCAGCATGACTTAAAGTCTGAATTGATTTTTGCCTTCAGAGTGAAAGTGGGATTTCTGTGCAACATTCCAATACTATAAGGTATTTAAAATGTAATGTCCTATTAATGTCCCTAAAATGTAGGCTCTGGGTCACCCAATAAGAATAGTAGTTACAGTAATACAGTATATGTAATATGCAATTATCTTGACAATAGTTTTATTTTTTCAACAATTTTGTCATAAAAGAGCAGTAAGATACAATGAATTTGATTCATTTTGTGTGTGTGAATCATTTAATAGGCCATTACATCTACTATATTAGACTCCATTCTCCTTTCAGAGCTTTTCATTATAAGCCTGTCTTTAATGGAAAGAAGTTTAACCTTCCCTCCCAGATAGATTGAACCCCATAACAGTGTAAACATTCTCATTATAAAATAAAATCCCCTTCCCCAAGGGCAGCACTATAATTATGTTGCAGAGTGTTGTACAAATGTTTCTCTTAAAAAATGTTGTCTCATTCTTGTCCTCAAGTTTTTATCATTTTCATTTATGAAGGGAATCAATAATGCTTTAAAATCGTAATTTAATAAAATAAATATGATCTGATTATTTTTTAATTTTTTGAAGTTATTTTAATCAAGTTTGAGAAGAAGTCATCAGTAAAATTGCTGTTGATTTATAAATAGGATAATTAGAGGCTTTCCTCCTAAGTACTGTTCACTGGCATTGTGGCTGTTTTTATTGCCTAGTCAAACCTCTTCATTCAATTTTAAAATTGCCTTTTGAATGAACTGTGCTATGAGCTTGCCAAATAGTGTCACCATTAATACCTTACCTCCTCTATTTCATTGTCCAGTGTGTAAATGCACAATAAATTGTTTGATAAGGAGGTCAATGAGGTTGTAGTAGTTTTTAAGTGAATTACGGCCGAACGTTTCAGATTATGTCACACTCTTACTGTAGTGCTGGGTGTAAAAGGTGGTGATACACTGTGTGGGAGATCATTTGGAGGTGTTGCTCCAGGACTAGACACAAATCAAGAAGAGCAAGTTCTCTGCTGCTCTCTATGTAGAGAATAGATTAAAAAAACGCACTTTATTAATCCAATTTACAATTCTGTAGCGTGTCCCTTACTCCAGTTAAGAAGGCTCTCAGTAGCGGGTGCACAACACAAGGGTGGGTGAGGACAAAGATGTTGCAGGCAGGAGACTCTTTCACTGCTTTGGTTATTGAAAAGCTGCTGTAGCATTCTTGGGAGCTCCTAAAGCATCTCTAACCAGCATCCTGGATCTTCATATCTCATATCTCATCAGGAATTTGGTGGGAATTGGGTTTTGTTGGATATAGGCTGAGGGAGCTGCTGGAGGAAAGGAGGCTCAGGGAGACTTTATCGCTCTACAACTCCCTGACAGGAGGGGGAAGCCAGGTGGGGATCGGGCTCTTCCCTCAGGTAATAAGTGACAGGATGAGAGGGAACAGAATTAAGTTCCATCAGGAAAAGTTTGGGCTGGATATTAGGGAAAATGTCTTCACCAGAAGGGCTGTCCAGCCCTGGCACAGGCTGCCCAGGGCAGTGGTGGAGTCCTCATCCCTGTGGGGATTGAAAAGCTGTGTGGGGACACGGGTGGCTTTGGCATTGCTGGGGGAACGGTTGGACTCGATGGTCATAGAGGGCTTTTCCGGCCTGAATGATTCGGTGATTCCATGGTTCTGTAGCTGATTCTGGAGAATCGTGACAGATTGGTGTCACCATTCCAGCAGTTCCCTGTACTGATGCATCACCCTCAGCCAATCCTGCTGTGCCTGCTCTGTGCCTGGGCTGGGACTCCCACCCAGGCGCGTCTCTCCCGGAGCGGTTCTGAAATAGAAACCTAAAAGGCGAAAGTAAGAAACTTTGTGCTTGTTGAGTCTAAAAGAAAGTCTGTTTGTGTGTGTCTCTCCCTTTGTAACAGAAGGAATGTTTCTTATGTTTCTGTCTTCAGACAGTTGGCACACATTTCATCTCAGCAGCTGCTTTCTCTTAAAGTGCAGTAGAGTGTAGGACTGTAGTGACACTAGCATTAATACTTCACATTCTGCTATCATATGCTGTCACTGTGAAATATGGATCTAGGTTACATGTGTTTGCAGACTTTGTACTGCTGAATTATGAAAGCTGACTCCGTTGGAGGATTGTGTTGTATTCAGAGACTGTGAACTGAACAATAAATGAATGCAGGCAGAGACTTGCAGTCATAAGCAGTATCCTCCTTTTTGGCCTAATTGAGACAATAGCTTTAAAATGCAGAATTGCCAAATAAAACTTTGCTGTTGACTTAGGTAAATATATTTAGCAGGCATTTAAATATGTCTCTTGTGGGCACCTTTTAGTTGTTATCCTCAATCTTGTTTAAATATTATTTTTAAATCCTGGTTTTCTGAATGGGATGAATTACTCAGATGAATAAAGTGGATTGCAAAAAGTACTACTGCTGCATGCCAGAAGAAATTATTGGGAGCAATCAGTTATTTTAGGTATCAAGACTTAGTGTGTACCCATAAATATAACTCTGCAATTCTTTTATATGTCTGGGTCGCAATATGAGGAGTGAGGAGCTGCACTTTATTTATTTCTAAATGTGTAAAGTTAATACAGATGTAAATATCAGTTAAAATGTCAGGAATCACTGCACATGGGAGCATGGGGGAACTGGTCCTGATGCTGCTGAAGTCACCTGGGGCTGGGCAGTATCTAAAGGCTGAGCAAAGCTGCTTGAAAGGAGAATATTGATAATATTTTAAAATTAAAGTTCAGCATTAGGAGATACCTGAGAATCTGCAGGCAGATCTTAATACAGGCCCATGTACATAATTATTGTACTGGAAATGTTAACCAGTGTGTTAGTTAAACTCAGATTTCTTTGGTACCTGAACATCTGTCAGTAAATTATTTTATTTTTTAAAATCAAGTATCCATAGTTTCAGTGATAGTGTCACTGATATGACTATCCACTGACAATTAAACTTGAAGTTGGTTTTCCAAATACAACTACTGATGGTCAGGAATCAAACCCAGGTGCAGAAATCTGGCATTCAGTGTAACAGTCCCCATTTATTTTCAGTTTTTACCTTTGAATATAAGTGTGTACAGAAGGATGGAGTGAACAAACTATATATACATATATATATGTATATATATGTATATATAGGTAGCATTAGGCTATGTTGCTGATAAATGGCCCTTGAACCTCCTCTTGATGAGCTTCCAGTGTCAAAAAAACCATAATCAGCACTGTTACCATGAATGGTATAATGCTCAGAATAATGTTAAAATGGCTTTGGAGAGTGTGGAAAAAAAAGTTTGATCTTATTGAACTTGCCTGTGCATTTTAGTGTTCTGCATGTGTGAGGTTTGTATCATCTACCCGTGGAATGTGATGTGAAGTGGTTGCTGTCACAGCCCTTCCCGTGTTAGTTTTGATGGTTCTTTTGTGTCTGATTAAGTGGGAAGGTGGGGTTGTATCCTCTCTGAGCAGTGCTGTTCCTGTGCTTCCCACAACAACCTTTCTATCGTCACCTCATCCCCTGACTTCTTTTAAATTGCACCCAGGTTCATGGTAAGTTTAAATGTGCTCGTCAAGGATTGTCCTAGACTCGAAACCACTCACTTCTGATTCTGTGCTCATTGTTCAGCTGCTTGGAGAGAGGTGAAACACATCAACAATTGTAACAACAGAATTTAACCTGTTAATGAGACAGGCTGGAGGTAATATCTGTGTGCTCTCTCAGAGCCCCAGCCATGTGCATAATAAATCAGGAAGGTTTTTAGGTGCTCACTCATTTTTGGGGCAGCAGGCAGCTGTATCATCAGTCTTCTCTTCTTTGCCTGTCTTCCCATAGCCAGCGAGGCTTTTTTATTCTGTAGGAACTTTGCTGTGCTGAGGTTTATTTTTTAATATAGGGGAAATAAAATGCTAATAAATTTCAAATTTTCTATCATCTACATCTATTTTCCTGTCAATGTGAAGATCATTTTCTTAACCTGACATATCTGTGGCTTTTTCTCATTCAGAAGAATGAGGATAAAATGTTGCTGTTCTCATAAACGAGACCATTTTGTACTTCATTGGTTTTATTCATCTTTCTAAAATATTCTTGTATTTGTCAAAATATTTCTGTGGCATGTGACAGAAGAAACATCAGTAGAAACAGGATGAGCAGCATCATTTTTCTGAAGTTTTGGTGTCTATTTGTAGAATATTGAGTAAATCTACTATTGAATGTATAGAAAACTCCCCTGGGGGGGATTATTGTACTGTTTAGAAGGCAGAGTTGATGTACTCCACCTCTAATTGATATGGTCTCATAGTTAAATTGCACAGCTTTTAAAATAATAGTCATGGCAGCATTTAACAGCAAAATAGAACTGTCACTTTTATGATGATGCAACAATTACGCCTCAGTTGTCCCTGTGAGGGGGAATGGCCTTAAGATGAAGGAGGCAAGTTTAGAGTAGATCTTGGGAAGGAATTCTAAGGGTGGAATGAGATGAGCTTTAATGTCCCTCTCAACCCAGACCATTCTGTGATTCTAAGTTACATTATTTATCAGGACTTTTCCAGCAGGGAGCAGTTCCTTTAGTTTAATACACTTAAAATGTGTAATGCTGTGCATTTGATAGTATTAATTGGAGAAATCATAAAAGCACTGTGACATCTCTGCCATCTACCTCCTGGTCAGCTGTTCCTCTACCAGAGTTTGTGTTGTGACCTCTCTTTAGTCACCACCTTTACAACAGGGCAGCAGTGAGGATGCAGAGATGCTGCAGGTCATACAGAGTTCTTCTAGCTGAGGGAGGGAATAAATGAAGAATTGAGTGAAATTAAAGGCTCTGGGACTGTGGATGTTGATGGGGATGTGTCCTCAGAGCTGCCTACATACTGCCACTATTAATGGCAGCATGTGCTACAAATACAGCATGAGGCAGCAATGCAAAGCTGAGACGTAGGAAGTAAGAACTTGCCTTGGGATGGAAACCAATAGAGCTGTTTGAATGTGCCTGTGGAAAGAGGTGTTGTGGGTTTTTCTACCTTTGAGATATTCTGGTGGATTTACTCTGCTGCTGTCTGCTTTCTAAAGTTCCTGACCCCTCCCAAGGTGCTGGAGCTCTGACTGGAGGTGTTGGTCTTCATCAAGCCACATAAATGTAAAGATCCTCAGTGCCTTTAATCATCAGAAATATCCTCAGAGCTAATCTAGCATGCAGTTTTTCAGAGATGACTGTGTAATGCCCCAGAGACATGATGAGCGAAGTTCTCAAGCCCCAGAGGACTGAACTATGAAACCACATTTCTAAATAGATTACAACTATTTGTCATCAGCTGGTTTCCTAGGAAGGATTGAGCAGAAGTCCTTTACACGTGTGTGCTCATGCATGCCTGTGTGTGCACACTCTTGAGCTTGTAGGAACCCAGCGTGCTCAGTTTGTTTATTTACTAATCATCAAGATTTTCACATTTCAAGTGGGACCTATTTCTGGAACAGTCTAAGCCAAAGACTGAATTTTTGAGACTGAGTTTTTTTGAGTTGTATAGTTTATTTTTTCCTTCCCCCACTTTCCCCATTGGAGGCTCATGGTCATGGGAGAAACTCCTCAAATGCATGGGCTGCTGAGATAGTTCAAAAGAACTGAGCCACAGTGTCTGAGACAGTACCAAAGTTGATTATTTCAGCAGGTTTATCGGCAAAGTGGTTAAAAAGAAAGGAATACGTCTGTTACTCCCTTAATTCCTCTGTTGCATCAATTCACAAGGCAGCAGCACCTGTATTTTGTGCTTTCCATAGGCAGTTATGTTAAAATCCCAACCACACAGACACATTTTTCAACCCATGTTGGTGCTCCAACACCAGGATCCTGCTCAGGTCAGTCTCAGAAAGGCAGTTGTGTTCTCCAGATAAAGCTTTGTGTTATGGGCACTGCTGTGTCCAGCAGACACTTATTTTTTAAACTTTTAAAAATACAACCAGAAAATGGGCCATTTATATTGCAAACCTAAAGGCCCTTTGCAGCACAACTGGGGTGAGTCCATTAAGCACATGGAAGTGTTTTAACATTTTTAACACTGTTGTGATATGGATTCCTTGATCCTGAGAAATAAGCATCTGATTCTGACAGAGACTCCATTTTATTGATGAAGCCAAATTGCCAAGTAGGTGCAGCATTTGTGAGTTGCCTTAGTTAGGTAGAAAGTGTGCCATAAATCTTGTAACCAAAACCACAGTGTAATATCGGGCTGAATACAGAGATTTTTTATTTTTTACACAGCTCAGAGATCTTTCACGACTGTGATCTGTTCCCTGTGAGGTATTTGGGTGCAGAAGGCACAGATTGTTTCTGAATGGTTTCTTTGGGCAGCCATGGTTTGTCCACCAGATTTTCATCTGACCTAAAGATCTGCAGTTCCCTGTAAGCCAGTGATAGCAATTTATGTCATCTGAGAGTCTGATTTCTTCTTCCAGCCATGAAACACTATCCATAGACTTAAAAAATGGCAAATTTGTTCCTCAGTTTTTCCAATGCCATGTGTTGTCATCAATATCATAGGAATAATCAAGGACAATTTTTGCCCTCTGTAATTTGAAATAAAAGCTGGTGAATGACAAGCATGCAGGATAGTTTCAGAAGTAATGTTGAAACTTAACTTTGGTGAATGGCAAGTAGGACAAATGTGCAGTTATTATCTAGTTAATTAAATGGTTCATAAGAGTCAAAGTGTTTTAAATACATCATAAAATACAGGAGGTCAGAAACTTAAGAAACCTAGTAATTTAAATCAGTATTGAATAATAGGTAAATGAGGGTCCTCTTTTAAGGCACTCAGTCAAAACTGCTCTTTACAGGAGGATTGCACCTCAAATGTGAGAGGAGACTTGAAAAAGAGCCAGCAGAAAAAAAAGTGATTTTTTTTCACACGAGTTCTGTAATTTCTGTTGCCCTGTGATGCATAAAGGAAACTTGGAGAAAAGTTTTTTGTTTTATGATATTAATCTGTTTTTTGTATGTTCACTGCTTTTTTTTAATCTTGAAGGTTGTAAGATGTTTAGGCTGTTCACACCCAAACACACATAGGGAAGACCAATGTGTGTTAAAGCAAGTTCATTTTCATCTTCTGTGCTTTGACTGTAAGGGGTATTGAGTCAAAGAGGGAAATCTGTCACCTGACTTGTTCTTATTTATTAGCTGGACAAGATCAACTCTGGTTAATAAAGCAAACTGAGTGCAAACCTCACCAAAGAGCAGCTCTGCACTCAGTTACTCAGTTTTCACATTCTTCTTCCTTGTGATAATGTGGTCATTTCACTCCAGCTCCCCAGTCACCATTCATTCTCCTAGGACAGACAAGACCTGAATTTCTAATGTGAAGAAGCATGATCCAAGCATACTTTACCTTAGAGACAGTAAAAAAAGAAAAAAAAAGCCCTCATATTTTTTTAAATTTTCTGTACACCTTTAGCTTTTAAATGAAAATTTTGACCGTTTACAGAATAGAGTTTTAAATATAAGCTGTGTGAAGGTGTTGCTTTTAGAGATTTAGATTTTTTTCTTTGTAGGATTCCTGTTCCTCCATGAGATGTTGCTGCATTTGTTTCAATTTCCTTACATGTGTGATTTTAACTGGAACTAGAACTACATTTGGAGGTGGAATTCCACTCTGTCATTGTAGCAAGATGGTCTCTGAGTTTTCAAATATGTATGAAAACTGCTGTCTGAGTCATCACAAGAAGAATGGTTTATATCTGGGTGTATCCAAACTGGTTGTGCAAAGTTTCAGTGGTTAAATAGAGAATGACCAAGAGCAATGAGTTATATACAGGTCTGGTTTAAATCAGAGCTCCATTTAAATAAATACAAATAGTGAAAAGGATGGGAAGAGCAGCTAATGAGAAAACTACTCCTCAATACACAGTAGTCGGATGTTTTTCAGTGGTATGGGTTTGAAACTTAAAAGAAGCTCGTGTGTCTTCAGAAGGATTAAGTTTCACCACGCGTTGGCAGCGCTGTTGTATTAGTGCAGTCGGCTACAAGGAATTTATCCTGTGATGATACCTAGTTCAGAGAATCACCTTTTATCTCCCACTGAAAAATAAGCTCCAGCTGAAGCATCAGCAGTTCTGTGAACTCTGCTGGCGTATTTGATACCTCAATGTTTGATTTTAGACTCAAAGAATAGATGGAGTTGTCTCTGGCAGCGCTAATGCGGAACCTTCTTCACGTTCAGCTGAGAGTGAATCTGGGCACCGTGTGACTCTGTCCTCCTGTGTTTAACTGCATGGCAAAGGTCTTATTCATCTCAATCCACAAGAACCAGCCAGTTCTGTGTTCCACAGAACACACAATCTTTAGAGCCCAGAAAAGCCTTTCAGAGGTCAGTACTCTCTGTGCTGGGGAGAGGCAGCTTGAGGACCTGCCTGGATCATTATGCTGATTTTCATCCAGGCAGGACAGACAGTGTGCAGCTGATTTAAGGAATGGCTCTTCCCAGGCCAGAGGGCTGTGCAGCTGTGTGGGGAGGTGGCCACCACGGCAGGACACAGTCATTGGGTGATTTTCCCTTTGGCTCACACCCTGCTCTGTGGTCCCGTGTCCATTGATTCCAGAGCTGGGACTGGAATTGCACTTATGGACATGTAATTAAATTTTGGAGCATGCAGAGGCTCATGGTTAGCCTAGGTGCAAGTCTTTTCCTTGAGATCTTCACCTTCCAGGCTTCCATTGGCTCTCCACCAAAACCCGTCCACAATTCCCAAATCTGTTCTCATTTGTTGGAGTGAGGTCCAGCTGCACCACTGGCTGTGTCTGCCACTCTATCCCCTTGCTCTCTGTGCAAATCAATTTGCTTTCCTCTTTGAAAAACCCATCCAAGAATGAAGGAAAGTAGACACAGGTCCTTCATGGTGGAGAACTGTTGGAGGTAGAAGAGGACATTGTAAGCTCCTTCCTGTTTCTAGTTCCTAATGTAAATCTTTGCCATTTTTGGTGAAATCAGCTCTTTCAAGAGTGCCCAGTGCAAAGGAGGAGGAGCTGGTTGGGTTTTTTTAAACCCAGAACTACATGCTAAAAGATCTTTTGAGCACCTCTGACAGGTGAGTTCTATGGTGCTTTGTTAGTGTCTGTTAGATCAGAAGACAAATAAATAGATAAATATGCGAGTTCTGTTTTTCACAGGCACCTAATGATAGGCTGTACTTTCCAAGATTTGCATCCCAAATGCACATAAAGTCTATTATTACAAAAATATCATGTGTCTATATCCCCTGTTAAAAATGCTAAAATATTTTTAATAGTTTATAAATATTTTGTGTTCATTAGGAGACCTGTGGCTTTTAAAGGAAGCTTTGCTGAGTGGGGCTAAATTTCATATTCTCACGTCTTGTGGTGACAATAGTAAAGGAGAAGCATAAAATATTTGGAGTAAAAAATATTTTAATAATACCTCATCTTAATCTTGTGAACTATTCTGGGCATAATTGTCCAAAAAAAAAAAAAAAAAGGGAAATGGAGCACATTAGTAAAAGCAATATTGAAAAGTTTTTTGAACTCTTTTCCTACTGTTGTGTTTAATGGAGACGAAGCTGTAAGAAGAGGGATAATGTGGGGTTTTATACTTCAATATCTCAATAAGACATGAGGTGAACGCTGTCCTTTTGCACTAAGTGTATTTCCAAATGTTTAGGAACTCCTGAGAATACATAGGGAAAGATGTGCTCTTTTATGAACTCAAACAAGCTGTAAAATTAAATATTACTTTTACCAGTATCATTATTTTCTTGGCAGAGGAAATCAGTTCGCTCAGTCCAAGGGTGTAGCTGGTTTAAATGGAGGAATTCAGATTTATTCCCACAAAGAGCAATGGATAGACTTTCCTATGGGCAAATGGGAAGGAGCATCAACCTTTTAAAATCAGCAGCATGGGGAAGGAAGGGGTGAAAAGTGGCTGCAGAAATGGGTTCTCTGCCAGTTCTTAGTGAATATAGTGCATATCTGTACAGAAACCCTGACTGGTAGAGCAACCTTTGGCTACAGATTGAAGAACTGGAAGTTGTGGAGGAAAAAGGGTTAAAAAGGATGAATATCTTTGCACCTTAATGGGAGAACTATTTCTGTAATAGTATCAAAGATAAACCAGTGTATTATGAACACTAAATGATAAAGGGTGATAATATGCCATTCTTGAGACTTCTTGGCTCTTACCTAACACATCAGAAAGTGATTGTTGAATTTTAAATAGCCATACAAATGGATGACATAGAAATTTAACTTTGCTTTGACCTTATTCTAATTCACAAGATGACTGCAAAATGACTTTGTTACATCTGAATGTATGCTGGATGCTAAATCACTCCAGAGTATAAAATCTTTGTTTTGGCATAATGTTGATGCATAAACATTTGTACCCCATACTAACCCTATAAACATCACAATCCATCAGTACAATTACAAAAAAGATTGTTTGTTTTCACACTTAAAGCAGACATGAAATAGAGTGTCCTTAACTTAATCACCACCTTGATTTACCACATTTGCATATATTTGCATATTAATTGGACTACAGATTAAAATTGGTTTTGTAATTTTAATTAAGTGTCCACAAAGGTAAATGATTAGAACTGTTTAAAATACATTCTGACATAAATAGCAGTAAAAGCTTTTGTGATGATGTTTTTGTGGAATTACATTCAGAAAGTGGCCTTTTTATGATAGTAATTTTAATCTTAAATAGAATTATACAGTCAAACAGAACTGTGGATTCATAATCATTTTTTCAAGATTCATTTAATATTTTGCTGATTTGCAGCACTTGATGAAAATGTACTGTAGGTTTAGTTGATTGCAAAATTGGGCCTGTAGAGCTGATAAACTGAGGGTTTAAACCCTCAGTCTTTATATTCGCCTTACACATTTCAAAAGTGTTGTATCCACATGTAGACACGGGCTGGGGTTTTTTCAAGTTGAGAAATACTGAAGCTGTCAGTAATGGATGATCTATCGTGTGAAGATGTAATCACCTCCATGGCCCAAATTCCTTCAGCAGAGATGGTGAAGCACAGGACGTTTCAAAGCCTTTTCCATAAATCACTGCAGGTAACAGAGGAATCATTCTTGGTGTTGTCAGGGGAGGATGAGCCTTAGAGGTGAAGCTGTGCTGTCAGGATTGCTCTGCTGGAGTCAGGGAGTGTTGATACCTGACCAGTGATGTCAACTGGACCAAAATGTCAGTCTAAACTTAATAAAACCAGAGTATTTGTGGTTAGAAGGGCTCTAGGAACTGGGTTCTTAACTCACCTCTGAGCCTGCCTCTTCCTTTGGGGACCAATTCTTGCTTCCTCTGAACACCTACAGAGCACCAGTAAGGACAGGTTGTTAGCCTGGATTGCCAAGGTGAGTTTTGCCTGCCTAATGAATTGGTAAAAGGTTTTTTATGATATTCCATAACTTTTCAGCTGGTGAGCAGCAGGCATTCATTAGGCATTAGACCATCTTTTGTTTAAGTAAAATATCCAGTTTATGTTTTACAGTATTAGTTTACTGCTTGGCTTATGACACAAAATAATGGAGTAGTTGTTGGTTTTGGTTTGGGAGCAGATTTGGTAAGTGCAGCTTTAAAAGAAACAATATTTAACTTTAAAGTTAGTAGAATTTAACAGTAAGCAGCTTTGCCTACTTTTAAGAAAAGAAAAGGTTGGTGAGAAGTCAGTAATGAATTCACATCAGGCTCTTTTCTAATTTTCTTCACAGTTTTGAGCTGTTTTTAAGATTTACACTGTTTCTAATTTCATATAGTTTATGTCCTGTGTTTGAACCCTGCCTATTTACTACCTTACTGTCTCCTCAGTGTACATTAGGGAAAAAGAAATTGAGAAACAGTATACTTGGGTCTTGTCATGCTTCACTGATTTGAAATAATTTTCCTGTTAATGGGGTATTTAATATTTAGTTTTCCTCCTACCCATGGTAATGCTTTCAAGTGAGAGTAATAAAACTTTTGGAGTGTTCCTGTCTGGTAGACTTGACATATTTTTTTTGTGTTGTATTTAAACTCCAGCCTAAGTAGGCAGAGTAAATTGCAAGTCAGATCCACTGGTCTAATAATATATCAGAAAACAGATTTCTTATCATGCTCTCACATAAAGTACAATTATTTCTCAATCTGATATTATTTAGTGTCTGTTAAATATTATTTCTGATGTGCTTTTAGATTTCTGTTTATGCAGTGACTAATTTTAGTGTCAAACTGGTTTAGGTTCCTCATCTTAGGAACATTGCAAAACTCACTTTAAAAGCCAGATCCAGAGCTCAGTCAATGCATGAATTCCTTGTGTTAAGGCTCAAATTGGTATTAATTGAAGCTGTGGCCTGGGTGAGAAGTGCTGGTAGATTAAATCTGAAAAAAAGAGCTGTGATAGTTAAAAAAAAAAACCAAAAGAATGGAACAGTCATTGAATGAAGCATCGAGGAACAAACCTGCCAGACAAGTGCCATTATGATTTTTCAAATGGGCATGTAAGCTCGATGTCTCGTTAGATTAAATTGTTATGGATGTCCATCCATCTGTGGAAAAGATGGTTATTTCTAGTTAGGGCATTGCCTTCCCTTTCTAATGTGTATCTCACTAGTACCAATCATCCCCATGTCACCTGAGGATCAGAAAGCTGAAATGCACATCATCTGCAACTGTTTTGGGGATGTTGTTTGAAAGTTGAACCTTGCTTTCAATCCAGCTCTGTTCCAACCATAATTGTATTATGGAAACTCAATCACCCTTGAATTCGGGGAGCCGGCTTTGAAGTGGTTGGTATCCAATTTTATTTTTTGAGATCTGCTTAAATTTAAAGAAAATTTTTTTAAAAAATTAAGGGCTTAAGCGTGGTTGGTTTTAAATGAGACTTGAACTTCTAAATGCTTAAGTCCATCGTGAAGCTGGAAATTTGGCTCTGAGGATACTTCTTCTTTGGAGTTCAGTTTAGACACCTGATCCCACATCAACCTTCTTTGAGAAGAATAGCATTGAAAATGTATTTCTCTGAAGAGACTGGTTTTAGAAGTAGATCTATTACTAAAAAAAACCCCAGACTGATTACTTGCTTGAAAAATCATCTTCCTCTGTTGCTGCCTCTTCAACCCAGTAAAAACCAGCTAGCTTGAAAACTCCTGTTTGAGGGCCAGCACACCTTTCCCATCTAGGGAAGGAGTTGCTACCACGTTAAACTGTTTCCTTCTCATTACAGGCCAACAAATTTGGCTCATGTTGTGTCTTGTCTCAGTTGTTTGAGACTATAATGCCCGCTTGCCCCTCTCTTTTAAATTGCTTTTCCAGCAGAAGGTTTTACATTTTGGGTGTGGGGGCTGTCCTAATCACAGTTGTAAGTCAGGAAATGTCATTAAAAGAATCATAGAAACATTTAGTTTGGAAAAGCCTTCCAGGGTCTTTGAGTCCAACCATTAACAAGATGGGAGCTACTTCAGTTCTCTTTCCCTTGAAGAGCTGCATAACTTTGGGCAAAACTCTTCCCCTTCTTCACTTACCCTACGGTTGAAATGGGGCTAATAAGGCTTATAATTTGTATGCTTAGTATGCAAATTGGCAAAGTAAAGCATGCTTAAAAAAATGGCCAAGCAACTTGGAAACCTATTTTTCCTATTAAATCTGGAAAAGAAGCAAGTTGCAAAAAGTGGTCATTTAATTGCATCTTCACCAAGCATGTGGTCCAAGTGCAAATGTGACTCCAGTGTATAAATCCCTTCAGAAAGTCTATTTTGCCCCAAGAGGAATGGGAGCACACTCAGCAGACTGCAGGAGGATGGGATGCTTGCAGCATTTCTTTGCAGCATAATTGCAGCCTCAATGAACCATGAATCCAGCCTAATTAACATAACTGGAACCACAGCAATCATGCTGCCATTCAATTTAGGTTTGGAACATTCCGGTGGAGTTTCACAATTCTGCTGTTTATTGTTGAGAAGCAGTGGAGAAGTGTCCACTTGCTTCCTTGCTGCTGCCTTGGTGAATTTTTATTATTTCAGGAGAACCTGGGAACTTCAGAAATGGAAGCCCATTGGCTTGATGGTTCCATTGAACCTACAAATAACTCTATATTACTTTCTGTGGAAAGGTACTTAGACTGTTTAGTATATTGCAAAACTCAAGGATAAAAGTACCAAATTTCCAAGTTAGACACAGGGTCTGAATTGTATTGGATAGCTAATGGCAAATAATTCTGGGACTATTTTAAGTTAAAGGACTACATTCCCAGAATATTAAAAATAGTATCTATTACTCTTTGTAATCACTATACCTAAGAGAAACGTTTTATTAGGGAAAAAATTTTTTTTTAAATGTGTTGCTCTGTAAAAAATGTGTTTTACTGTTCTCTTGGTTGTGTTGCAGTAAAATCAGGAAGCCACAGAAGTACATCAGGTACCACTGGTCTTGGCATTAGGGTAAAATCACCACCTTTTTGAGACAGAGAAGCCAAGGGACTGCTGAAAATAGCAGTAGGTGAAAAATTGGGACTGGAGGTGGAGGGACAAGGAGGCTTCCTGCATCTCTGGGCCATTAAATGATGGCTCTTAGTGCTGGCACTGAAACCACTTCTGACTGATGTCACAGCTTGGATGGGCGAATCACAAAGTCATTTGGAAAAGCCCTATAAGATCATTGAAAGCAACTGTGGTTTGGAAATTCCAGAAAAATACTCCAAGGTGGTTTTCTGTTTTGAGAATTCTTTGTCTTGTTTGATTTGTAGCATTTTCTTCGGATGTAACTTCAGCCCCTTCCACTGAATCAGAAAATTCTGTATTCCTGTTGACTCCCAGACACTGAATTTCCAATTTTTTTTTTTTTTTCCTTGATCAAGTTAACTCAGGAAGTGAATTCTGTCACTTTCCACTCTAGGCATCTGAATATAAATCTATCATTCAGGAACTCAAGGCCTCTGTTTGGGCTTGCTTATTTAGTTTTCTGCAAGTTGTGACTTAAAATTAACAGTTAATTATAATGAGAGGTACCTGATGTAGACTATACCCTCTAAGTTTGCCTTGATCTGTTTTTAACATCCTGTGTATAACTCAGGGCGGTCTACAGAAAACATGCTGTATTATTATTGAATGAGAAAGTGAAGAAATCTGACTTCCCACAGTGACTCTTCTTCCCTCCAGCCTCTGAACAACAACTCCCACTGGCTGTGGGAGGCTCTGGGAAGTTCTCTGTTATAAATCTGGGTTTTAGGTGTTGGTTAGTCATTCCCAGGAGGCTCCATACACGTTTTAGCTGAGACTCTCCAGCTAAACATTTATTAAAGGTGGGGTCAATCCCAGGGCTGGCTGCAGCTGAGGAAGAGCTGAAGGAAGCGCAGAGAGCAGCTCAAGTGGTTGGTTCCTGGAAGAACTGAGTCTGTGATTCATCCCTTTGGAAGTGAAGGAGGAGGAAGCAGTGCCAGTTAAATATCACAAAGGGTTATGATAAACATCCAAACCATGGGGAGAGATCGCGGTCTTTCAGCATCTTTGTTCCCTGCAGCTGTGATGTGTGAGCTCAGGGAGATGACTGAACATTGAGACTTTCAGAGTTCAATAGTCATGCTTGTTATTGAAGGCAGTTACTGAGAATTGACAGAAGAAACTATTTTTGAGGGGAGTTTCCAAGTAGAGATCGTATTTCTAGTTTAGTGTGCAACAAACCCAGGATATTTGAATGGTTGTCAGATCTGGGGGAAAGAGAGAATAATTTCTCTGTGGTAAAATATTGCAAAGGAAATAATCAGTCTCCTTCAGAACCAGTATTTTTTATTGTTTGTAGGTGCAAATTCAAAAGTGACTCAGATCAAATGTGTCAGAAGTAATTTGAGTGTTAGGTATTTTAAATCTAATGGCACTGTTTCCACAAAAACTCCTGGCTGCTTTTAAAACATTTATATATACTTTTCTGCCTTTTATACAAATTCATGAAATAAGGTCCTTGAAGACACTGAAAAATTTAAGCTGGTCATTCTTGCTGAAGTAAAGTGATGAAAAAAATTAAGAAAATACATCTGTAGAACAAATACAGCCCTTTCCTCTCTATGCTGTTTGAAGATGTGCTCAGGCTGAGTGCAAAATAATGGCAAATTTTCACCTCTGATATCTGTCACCGTGTTACTACTATGAGGCTATTTTTTTAATGAGTCACTGCTAGGCACTGAAGAAGTAAGCTAAGAAATATTTTAAGGAGAGTTATATTAAAAAACAAACAAACAAACAAAAAACCAGAATTGTACATGAAGACTTTGTTTTGTGTGCCTCACACAGGGAGTTTTAGTAGAGATGGAAAACAGGGAAAGCCAGGGGTAAATGGGAAAATAAATGGTTGAAAACTAAGGACATGGTGATGACCAGATAGGAAAGGGAGCTGAAATTAGGTTGTTTTGGGGACTGTGACCTGCTGCAGTGGACAGGTGAACTCCTTTCCTTGAAGAAATTTTCCCAAATATCCAACTCAAACCTCCCTTGACACAACTCCTCTCTCCTTTCACTTTTTGTTTGGGAGCAGAGCCTGGCTCCCACCTGGCAGCAGCCTCTTGTCAAGGAGCTGTGCAGAGCCAGAAGGTCTCCCCTGAACCTCCAGGATTTTTTCTCCAGGCTGAGCTTCCCCAGCCCCACAAAAATGGGTTCTGGGACACGAACCCCAAGGCCTCTGGCTCCAGTCTCAGCTCCAAGCAATTGTCTGAGCATCCAAAGGAGCACAAACCCTATTAAAAAAAACCAACAACAAAACAGGACTTTGATTAATTTTAAGGTGATTGCCTTTAAAAAGACTCTGAAAATGGGTTTTCAATTAACAGTCTAGTTTACATAAAAGGCACATATTGATGAACATAGTCCACGACTTTTTGCTCAGTCCCATTATTCTCCTCTAATTCATATGCAGAAACTAAGATTTCCAGTGATCTCACTGTTTACCAAAATCTGAGGGACTTAGAGGTTAATGTTTTTCTCATTTTCTGGTGAGAGTTCCATCTTCCCTTTTCTTCACAAAGAACAGTAAAGGAAAAGGAGGAATTTGCTTCCAGAAAGCACCCAAAGGTACTGATGATCCATCAAGAATTAGCTGGATGCTCTTGTGAGAGCTGAAAATTCCCTAGCACTTTTTTGGCATAAAATACTTCCGAATATCTGACAGCCAGATATTTGCCTATTCATATGTGTAATTATTTTCAATGCCGGGTCTCACTGATTGACAAATTTGAGTTGCCTGTCCTGCTGTGAGAGCTTCTCCTGCAAAAGGCAGAATGATATTAGTACAAACATGATTGTGAGAATCAAAGGTGATACAGCAGCATAATGAAAGTAAAACAATGTTCTTTATGCTTATTCATGTGAAAATACTGGTGGGGCACCTCTTAAATTAATCATACAGCACTCCTTAAATATATCTGATCATGGACCTTACCTTCAAATCAGAGCCAGTTATATGAGAAGAGCTGATTGCACTCAAATTGTGGAGATAATTTTTTTTCCCCAGAAATTGCTTCTTTTTTTTTTTAAAAGCATATTTTAAGAATTCTGACTTCAGACAAATAATCCAAAATTGATGCTTGATTGAAGCTAAAGAAGCAAACACAATTTATTGCTTGTTCAAAATTGTAGTGAAAATACTACCCTTCTGTTTGAAGGACCTCCTAAAAATATCCCAGTGGTTATTAGTGGTGACTTGAATCAGTTGGAGGTATAGACGTATTTAGTATCAGAACAAAAAAGAGACACTTAGTATTTTTAAACCCCTGAGGCTTAAAGATCACACAATGTTGGTATATTTGATGTGGTACATCAAACTGTCTAGCCAAACTTTTTCTAAAAGATAGAACTATATCTTTGCAGTCTGTAGGCTTGCTGTACTATGAGTATATACTAAATTTGTCTGTTAATTTATTTATTTGTATGATTTTAAGCCTTGTCTTCTTGTTAAAGCATTTTTTCCTTAATGCATTAACATGAATAAATGCCTACATAGAGCTGAAGTTCTTGAGTCCACTTTGCCCTATCACAGTGGGTTAGGTTTTCTATTAGTGAAGGACCTCAGAACATGAAAGTCCAGCTCTGTGCAGGGGCTCAGATTAGATCTGAATGCAAGGAAAAGCAACAAAGGTCCACAGAATATCTGGAATCTGCAAATACTTCCTGTGCTTAACCTACACTTTCATTGCGTGACTGTAAAGAACAGCAAATCTTTGTTCTTTCCCCTCTCAGTTCCCATTCAGTCAGCTCAGAGATACAGGAGAAAGGTTTTGGGGAGCAAAGCTGTTATCAGCCTTCCTACAGTTTGCATCTGATTCTGTCAACAGTGAGTGCATCAAACCCAGCCACTTCTAAACATCAGGAAAGTTTTGTAAAAACATAAAAAAATATATATACATATATTTAATTTATATAACATATAAATTAATATGAACAGAGAGTATGAGTATGAAATTACTTTTTGCCTTTAAAGTTTAGCTCATATTTGAGTTAGTGAGAGCCAGAGCTCTGTTTTTGGATTCATAAGGGAATTACATCTGCCTTAGGTGGAGAAAGAGCAGGAGTTTATCATGCTAAGATCCCAAAATATTCAAGTGGGGTAATTAGAAAGTCACAGAATAATATCCTGAGCTGGAAAGATCCACAAGGGTCATTGAAGTCCAACTCCTGGCCCTGCACAGGACCACCCCAAGTCAGTCAGGCTCATCCATTTATGAAAACCTACTAGGGCATTTTTAGGTTTATAATCCAGGAGGTTCTGCTAGTCAGATTTATTTAATAAAAATATAAGAATATCTCAGAAAGGCCTTTCTTATCCTCTGTGCCTGCCAGGAAGGTGTTGGTTGAGCAGCCTCAGGTCAGGTGGATCTGTGCCCAGGTAGGGTTGCTGACCATAGTTCAGTGATGCATTTGCAGAGTGCAGAAGGCTATAGCCTGCAATTACTTGGAGCTAGAAATGTGGAAAGAAAAATAGTCCATTGCTTCTCACAGCTCAGCTCGTGCAATTTGAATCTGGAGTGAATTAATAGACTAATCCTGTTTATGGATCATCAGCTGCAGAGGTATTGTCAAAGAACTCGTGTCCCTATTCACTGGAACACCTGTATGTAAAGCCACGTCTTAATTGTCCAGGCATGCTGAATCAGACTCCTCTGCCTCAAAACAAAATAGAAAATATAAATATATGGAATGTCCCAATCATCATACTTATTCTTTTCCTCATTTCAACAAGGTTGCTGTTTTGGCAAACCCTTGTGAAAGCAATCCACTCTTTTCAGTTAAAAGCCATTCATATGGCGACAAACCACCATTCTTCCCTTTATATTTGTGTTCATTCATTTAAACTCCAAAGCTTTCCAGCTTACTTCTTGGATTTATAGCCAGCTGGCTGCTGTGTGTAACATGAACATGTTCTGACTGTGCATGACACGTTTTTATCTCGTTTAACCCATAATTGTCGTGTTTACTACAGGCCACAGCTCACCTGTGGGTATTTAATATTGACTGTGCAAGTTCCCAAAGTCATTTCCACCCCTCACTTCTGACAATCTGCTCTTATTAAGTCAAAAATAAAGCTTAACCCAAAACCCCCTCCTTGGAACAGATATGGATAAAATGAATGTGTTCAAGATGGTGGGCCATAGCTGAGCCAGCTCCGGTGGGATTAATGCCCACTTTTTGGCATTTAAAATAAACTTTGGAATGACTTTTTAACTCAAGTGCTTTAATAGCAAGTGAGGAGGGGGTAGAAGGCAGGGAAGGACGTATGCACTTATTTTTTTTCCTTGATTGCTGCTTTTTCCAAAGTTAGTCTGATAAGTGATACCTGTGTATTAGCAGGTTTCTGCAGTCTTAGAAGTCAAAGAAGTTCAGTGGGAATTAAATGCTGAAATATCTGCCCTAAGTTACTGAATAATCAATGAGAAGCTTCCATTCAAAGCATGAATATTAAAATTTGTTACCATACTTCAGCTTTGTAGGAAATACAATATGTTATTATTTTTCCTTGTGCAACACCACTGGTTGCTAAAAGCAGCAATAGAACCATTAATTAATAGTAGTAGTCCTGGATAATGTCATAATAAGCAATACAACGTATTAAAGCATATTAATTCTTGCCAGCTATCAGGAGGAACTTTTAGATATTTGAAAGGCCCATTGGGTTTGTTTACATTCTGAGTGGAAGCTGGTATGCTTTGGCAGGGGCTGAACCACACTTTAGTACTTCACTCCAATGGTGTTGAATTTCCTGACTGCTGTGCACAGTCTGTAATATATTGTCACCACTTCAGGGCAGCCTGGCTCTCCAGGACTGAGGGTGCAACCCAGACCAGGGCATTCCCCAAAGCTAGGGTGTCTTTGCTGCCATAAAAATGAAAATAACTGAAATTATATGTAACAGAAGCAATTTTCCACAATGGAAAAGGTGCTCAAGGAATCAAACCCATGCCTTCAGGTGTATTAACCTAACAGAGCAACAAAAATGTGCTGGGCTTTAAATTGCACTAACAATCTGGAAAGGATTTTCCAACTGGGGTTATGTTAAGTGTTAATAGTGAAACCTGGGTGCTTTTTCCTTTGATCCCTCTTCAAGCTCATATAGAATAATAGGATCAAAATAAAATGCCATTTATGTGAACACCTTGTTCTTTTGATCTCAGCACCAAAAATTCTGTCTGCAGCTACAGACTAGCAAACAATGCATCTGCTCCTTTTAGTTGGACCTTCTAGTTATCATAACTTTTAATAACTGGTGTCACAGCCAATTTTCTGTGCAGTTCATGAACTTAGTCGTCATTTTTGCCCTAAGAATCTTTAACTACCCTTTCAGGAGAATTTAAAATAAGATATACAGGACCTGTAAACTGTTGGCTTCTGGTTGGTTGTGTGTGTGCACGTTGATTGTATGATTTAAACATCTGTATACTGCAAGGTTTCAAAGTATAAAGTTAGTTGATCTTGGAGTACTTGGGCAAAACTGTTGGATTAGTGTAGGCTGAATGAGAGAATGTTCGAGGGGGAAGAACAGTTGGGGTAATGGTGGTTTTCATAGGTGCTAGGTTCAGGATCCCTGCTTTTTCCATCAGGGAGGTGATGGGCCCTGTGATGTCTGGGTGGTAGCCAAGCCTTTCTTTCATTGCCCACGTCTGCAGGAAAGAGTGCAGAAGGGTTGCACCTGGTGGTTATGGATCCTGTTAGTTTTGGGTCAAAGTCAGACAGTCCATGGATGAACATGGGCACCCAGCAGATCCTCATTCCCCAGGGCTGATGGTCAGGAACGTTCCTTTGAAAGTCAGTGTTGTGAGCACTTAAAGCTTCCTTGTGCTCTTTCAAATCTCTTAGTGAGATTGATTCTTCTCTTTGACTCCCCTGAAGCAGCTGAGCTGTTTATTCTGATGACTGATTGTGTCTCATTGTGATCCCTGCTTTAGCTGTTGTAAGCTCCCAGGGCAGAAGAGCTGGGCACGAAGCACTGTGCCAAATGAAAGCAAATAAACACAAGTCCTGCAGTTCACCAGTGTCATAATTGCTGCTGCCCAGGAAGAGGGATTAACAAGTGCAGAAAACTAGCTAGGAGAGATCCAGTGGCCAAGCTGAGTCTCGGGTGTCAAATGTCTCTCTCAAGCTTTGCATCCCTCTGTAATTTATATTTAGCTGCTAAGCTGGCATGATAGGAGCAGTCAGCTTGTGAAGAGCACTGCTGGGAAAGTGTTCAGGCTCTTGCTGAAATGGCTGCACTTGAGCTTGTGGCACACGAGCTGTCCTCCAGCAAGTTTATTTTTTTGCAGACTTTGTTGGCTCTCTGCACTCTGTCACAAGGCAGGAGTGTTCCAGAGAGCCATAACCATGGCTATAACCTATAACCCTCTTCTTATAAAGTAGTGCAGTGTAATTCATTGTGTGCAATAAAGATACTGAGCTGCTTTGAGCACCAGGAGCAGCAAGGATGTGTTTGTGCAGCACTGCACCGGGATTGAGGCATCCTGCTGGGGTCTGGTCTCCATGCTAATGCAGCCACTCTGCCTCCAGTCCTTCCCTAAGCAGTACAGATCTAATGTAGGAAAGTTAGCTGCTCTAGTTGTCCTAAAAGGCAGTATCTGCCCAACTCTTCCTTTGAGCAGGTTATATATCCCTCTTCATCCTCCACCAGTTCTCATTTCCTATCCCAGAATTCAGACCTACTTTTTTTTGCATCAATTAAAGGAAGGTTGTGGGACTCTTTGGCCAAGAAGTTAAAAAGCTACAAAGATTGGTAGTTTCCCTGCCTACAATAGGAATGTGATTGCCCTAGTTCTGTGGTTAGCATGAAACAAGTCAGCTCTGTCATGAAGTCAGTGGGGTACAAGTTAATACAAGGTAGTAAAGGAATAAAACAGCAAAGTCCACAGTCTTTTATGACAAAACCAGTATGATCCTGCTGCAATATAAGGCCCTGCTGTGAATGGTATTTTCTGATGCTTGGATAAGTGCAATTTACATATATACAAAGTGTATGAATAAAGTTATAAAAGTATACTTGGTATTTTACGCCTTTTTTCCCCTTGAAAGTAATTTTCTATTGTTCAAACTTTCAGCTTTCACTGGTTTTGTTTCCAAAAACCCCAAAAGGAAAAGAAAATAACAAAAGTCCATAAAGGCAAAAGGGATATGTTCTCATTTCAGTTCACAGAATTTCCTGCCTTTAAACAATACAAATATATGCCCTTAGGTTTCCAACATTCTGGAAGGATACTGAATCCTTGAAACAGATCAAATTAAAAGCAAGTCCACTATAGCAACATCAAGTCGTAGCAGCGTGTCCAATAGATCTCAACAAGAATTTATTGAGGGGGTTTTAACCACGTTGCCTAGACTTAGAAAGTCCTAAACTGCTGAATTCATGAGTGAATAAACACTTAGAAACAACAAGTTCTAGGCTGAACTGTGCACATGTAAAATCTGATGCTTAATTAATTGTTGCCTGTCATTAGAGGCCCCATTCAAAGCAGTTATTTAATATAACTTTGAAATGTATCCACAAACAGGCGTGGGCAGTTTTTAATGTCACAGGTAGCTCAGTGGTGGGCCATCAGCATTTTTCAGAATTTCCAGGGACTGTGGCTCCCCAGGGATTCTTCTGGCCCCCAGATGCTGACAGCCAGATGATCAGGGATCATATATCAGCATCACTGTCATCCTGATTTATACCAGAAGGGAGTCCAAGGGTTTTGTGGGGTTTTTCCCCCTGTAATGGCACTGCTACTAATAGTATTAATATTTTTAGAGCTTTTTGACAAAAACTTGATCCTTTCAGAGCAAAACTGGAGACTTCTGATGTTTGAATAATGAAGGAATCGGGACCTACTGTCAAAGCTGGGATTAAAACTTGGAATTTCCTCTAGTCTGCCCTACCTGGTTGAGTTACAAATGCTACACATTTAAACTTCAGTTGTAGCGCAAAAGCAAAATGCAAATTAATATAGTAACATGTTTTCAAATGGGGGTCAAAGCCTCTGCATTAGCAGGTCCTGAGGGGCAGAGCCAGTTTACTGGACCGTCCAATTCGAATGCCCTGTGGCTGGGATAGCTCCACAACAGGCAAAAAATGCATCTTTCTTACTATTTGAATATTGTATTATTGGCAAAGTATGGTTTAAATGTTGGTGTGCGTACAATTATTATTGTTAATTAGTTTCCCTAGCTTTTTTCAGTTAAATGTTCATGTGAAAGTAGGCTTCACTGCTTATTTATTTCTTGGGGTACCTGTGAAAACCTTAAATAGTTCAGGTGAAGTATGTGTTTTCCTGAGAAACACACAGAAATTTGCATTTGCGCAGGCGAGTGAATTATCAAAACCAGATGTAAGCAAGTGGAACATTTTACATAAATTTATTAAAATCATTATTTACCTGTAAGTTATAAGAAGGGCTTAGTTGCACTAGTTTGCTGCCAATATGTACTGCCAATAATCTGCCAAAAAGCAGCTTGCTGACAAAATCCCTGAAATGGTTTGCTTATGATTGCACAGAATGTTACAACCCCGAGTCAAATGAAAACCTACCATAAACGAACTCTTTGATGGTGGATTCGCTGGAATATGGTCTTGATATATGGTGTACAGTTTATATGGATTATGTATACTGTGCAAGAAATATGGATATCTATTAAGGGTAACATGATATGTAATCGGTTAGGACAGTTATTGTTTTCAGTGTTTGCTAGGAATAAGATCACAGGGTGGCTGCTCAGTTCTGAAATACAGATTATTCCCGTGCTGCCCAAAGCACCAGCAGGCCATTTCTCCAATTAATACAGAAAGGCTATTGAAAATGTAAAATATCTGACATCTATACAGGGTAATTTTAAAGGCAACTTTACTTCTAGGAACAATTTATACATTACATAAACTTGTATTTTTCATCCAAGTATCATTTCGAGAATAGCAAGCCTAAGTATTGGAGGCCATGGGGAAACATAATATTACGATAATGTTCTTTGGTGCGGTTTGGAAGGTTTTAGGAAACATTTGGAAGTATTTTTCTTATAAAGTCACTTAACTATTGAAGTGTTATGCTAGCACTCCCTTCTGCATTGTGTATGTAGCAAAGCAGCCTGGTTAAAGGGGACTTGCATCCTGTATATCCTGATTAGAAGTAGTTCCAAAACCCAGGAAATTATATGTTATAGGATCCTGCTTTTAGTTTAATTAAAAGAAAAAAAAATAGTTTCAGGTGTGATACCAGTTTTCAAACACCCATTTCCAGTTTTGTTTAGCAAGAGGAAATACTGTATTGGGTAGAACTCTTTGTGAAATTTGCATTCTCTAAATAAGCACTTGAGAGCTCAGCTAGTTTTTTTCTGTATAAGGAAACAGTAATGAACATGACCAATCCTTTAGAACCCTAAAGAGCCTTAAAAACCTTGCAATTCTCAGAAGCCTTATTTTCCCCATAGTGCAATTCATTCTTTTGAACTTCTGCAGAAGCAGAACTTAAGTCAACAATTTCTAAATTTCTGGCAGTTGTATCAAGAGGACTCCTAGGACTCTAAAAGTTACTTTGTGGTGTCGGTGCAGCAGATCGACATGGTCATAGTGTTTAATTATAGAGAAAATTACTTTTTTTTCCCCCTGAACTATTAATTAATCCATGTATTCATTTATTGCACCAAAAAAACACGTAAGTTATTTTCACCTGCACTATAAAATATGTATTTTAGTTCATTATCATCTTTCCGAGGAGCTCTTAAATTATCATCATTCCATTTCTGGAGAATGATGGACACAGAAATTATAACTGCAGAGATTCTTGTAGTTAGTGTTAAAGGATTTCAGAGAATTGAAGACCTGAACTCAGAAATAATATATTTAGGGTCAAAGTCTCATTTGATGTCAAAGAGAACTTTGCCTTTCACTTTGCCTGTTTCACTGCAGGCTAGTGTTTTGCATGGATTTGGGGGAATAATTTTTGACATACTGACACTGCTTGCCCATCCCTGGAAGTGTCCAAGGCCAGGCTGGAGCGGCCTGTGGAAGGTGTCTCTGCCCATGACAGGGTGTTGGAACTTGTCTTTGAGGTCACTTACAAGTGATTTGTGGAAAAAAACTCCTCTATTTCTAACCCCTGTCTCACTCTTCTGTGAATGAGAGTTGAAGAACACTTTTGTTAAAATCCTGGTCCTCTGGGGTGTGGGGTTTGGAGTACACCTGGCACAGGGATCTTAATGTTAGAAATTCAAGTGTGACACTGAGAGGAAGGTTAAGAGGTCAGTTAGAGCATCCTCCTTAGATTGACCTGCAGATATGACATCTTAAAGCATAAAAAATAGGAGTGTTGTTGAATTAGAGTTAAATAGATTGGAAAGAAAAGTGTAAATGTTAATTAGAAGTGGGAATTTTTGACAGAGTCAAATGTGGATGTTGGATATTGAGGGATTTCATTCAGAAATTATTTGGAAAAACAGGTGGAAGTTACAATTTGAGGAAAGAGACTTCTCCTGTTGGCCTTCTTCTCTCTTTACTATTGGGATCTCTCTTGCTTTCCTCATCTTCCTTCCCCACTCAGATGGATGAAGTTAAGTCCAAGCCAACTGCCCATGGTTGGTCTGGATCCAGCCTCTCTTCTCCAGGACCACCTCTGGGTGCAGCCTGCTAATCAGGCATCCACTGCAGTGTCAGGATTGTTGCTAATTTCAGCTAATTTGTTGCTAAAGTAGCATTATTTTGGTTATTTTGTCAGAAATAAGTCAGACCTTGTGACATCCCTCCCTGGTTTGTCTGTTGTCGAGGTTCCACACCAGTTCTTCTCTCTGGCCGGGAAGGAAGATGTCCTGGTCAGCTTCAGCTCTCTCCCATATTTAATATGTTAGTTAATTAGTTAGTTAATTAAATAGTTAGTTTATAAGTTACTTAATATCTGCATGTGAAAACTGCATTCTTGACCTTTGGTGAGAGTTAAAATTTGACTGGAGGAGGCTCTGGAGCAACATGTCCAGCTGGATGGGCCTTCCAACCTCAGTGGTTCCCTGAGTTTCTCCCCTGTCATGGAAAAAAGCAGACAACAATCACACCTCAAGTAAAATTTCAGAGTTCTACATTCTGCAGTTTTCAAGCTGGGAAATCAGTGTAAACCATGCTTATTGTACCCAGGAAAAGGCACATTCTGCTGTGGGAGGACAAGCTGAGCTGCAGACCTTGGATTTTCCTTTGCAATGCCCTTCCCAGTGCTTAATCTTGGCTCTGTTCAGTTTTCTTTCTGTTCTCTCTCTTTGCTCCTAATCCTTGTCCATGCTTATAAGCCCCTAATATTTATATGGCATTATCTGTGTTAGAGATTACTGCTGACAAGTAATCTCTTCCCTCTTCTGAATGAAGAATTACAGCCATTGCTGAAGATCAGAAAGTGAAATTAGATCCCCAAAAGTATGTGACAACTTCAATAAACCCTAATATCAAATTCCCTGAATATTGGGGGTCTTCTTTCAAGCTTTTAGGTTTGAACTCCAGTGCAGCTTCAGGACACCTGACCACACTCAGCAAAAATTTTTTTTGCTGTAGGAAAAAATGTGACAGTAGTTGCAGAGAAAAAAAAAAGTTTAAAAATGAACTATGACTATTTTCCCAGTTTTCTAATTTCTTGCAATCTTTTGAGAAGTAGCTAACAATAAACAACATCAGTTTTACTATTATCAGCTGGTTCATAATATTAAAAATATAAATTTATGATTTTATATAAAAATAAGTATATACGAATGGAGTTGCTGTCTGTTCCAGTTTGGCACCCCAAAATCTGCCTTTATTTATTTATTTATTTATTTATTTATTTATTTATTTCTTAGAATAGAATCAGCGAAATTCTTGAGTTTTGAAAAAACAACTTTGGTATTTCTTCAGTGCTTGGTCAGTAATAGGTGTGCATGGCTTGGAGCAACCTGGTCTAGTGGAAGGTGTCCCTGCCTATGGCAGGAGGGTTGGAATGGGATAATCCTTAAAGTCCCTTCTCACTCACTTACCATTCCATAATTCCATTATTTTTAAACTTTTTAATAGCAATATTTAAAAAAAAAAATCCATTGCAGAACTGTAACTTTGCACCCAAATGTAACTACATTTACAGAAGGGCCAATTTTTATTACTTTTTAAAAATTTATTTACTGCGCCCATCCTTGCAATCTCTTGAGGCAGTTGTGTCATTTGGTCCAACCTAAACCAGCACTCCAGTTCATCTTTCTAATGTGGTTTCTATTCATCAAGCAGTGACATCATGGCCCTTCCATCCTTTCTTTTTTTGTTGTTGTTTTTAATGAAATGGTGCACTAAGTGACTCTTGGTGCCATGGAAAAGAAACCAAACCCCATAAATAACTTTTCATTAGGGCAAATAAAGTGTGGTGAATAAACACATTCGGTGGAACATGGCAACATATTACAGAAAAGAAATGTGTGTGGGGAAAACACATGTCTGCTTCAAGGAAAAGTAAATGCATTTCTTCTGAGTGGGGTTTCGTGGCATAAATGAAAAGAAAATATATAATATATAGGTTGTGAGTTAAAAAATCTGTTACTCACAGTAGCAAATATTTAGATTGAAACTCTGAATTTCAGGATATTGAATTTTTATTACATATGAACTTAGTTTAATATTTAACCCGTCTTTTTAACTAAACATCTAGACCCAGTATGCAAAAAGGGAAAGTTTTCAAGGCTTACTCTTTGTAGAAAACTTCATAAAGTTTTAAAATTGACTGTTCAATGTGTTGGAGAGCCTCAAAAATCTGAATAAATAAAAGAAATTTGAAAAGAAGTTGCCATACTAAAATTAGGTATCTAAATCCTCACTGTTTGTTCTGAACTTTCAGTGTTAAAATATATATGAGTTATGCAAAAAAGTAAAACATTTTCTATGTTTTTCTAAATATAAGGGACAGTACCTTTTGGAATCTGTTGAAAGTGTTAATATTTATAAGTTTTGATGATAATTCTTTTTCTGGAAAGTTTCACATGTGCAAGAGTTCATTACAAGTTAATAATAATAAAATGCTTCTCTCATATTTAAAATAGAATGTTGTGGCATTTTTCTTGCATGACTGGTGTGTTTTGTAACTAACACTGAGAAAAGTTGTGTGTCCTTGAAAATGAAATCCCACTCCTCTGCTGTGGTAGCTCTCTAGGTGCTTTTATAGAATCATGGAGTAGTTTGGGTTAGAAAGGACTTTAAAGATAATTTTATTCCACCCCCTGCCATGAGCAAGGACTCCTTCCACTATCCCTGGTTGCTCCAAGCCCTGTCCTACCTGGCCTTGGACACCTCCAGGGATGAAGCAGCCACAGCTCCTCTGGGCTCCCTTTGTAGTGTTTCACCACCTTCATGATAAAAAAAATATAAAAATTTAAAGCATTCTTTCTTATAGCTAGTCTTACAAGCCTGTGTCTGCTCCTGCTCCAGCCTTGGTTCTCCATAACCATCATGGTGATGTAGAAGTCCTGCAAACTCTTGATGTTTTAAATGACTGAGATCTGGGCAAGTACTGGATGGAGAGATACCTCTGGAAGGTGGCAGAAAAGAAGAATTAATGTGAGTCTGGAGGAGCAAAAATGTGCTGGAGAAAACATAAACACAAAAAATGCACTAACTAGACATTGTCTTTTCCCAGCATGCTTCTGGGAAATGCACATGAACAGGTTTAGATGACTTTGTGTTGTTATTAGTTTATTTTCAGGTCATTTATTTAAGTGTCATAAAGAACATTAGCTGGTGGTTAGGGACTCCGATATCCATTATATCATTCCAATCATGTGGACAAGTTTATACTACACATGATTTACAACGGTCTTTGCGCCGTAGAAATTGTTCTCCTCAGGTACAAGGTTTTATTCGTGGTTGTATTTAGCAAAATCCAAGTGGCTGAGCACAGAGATGTCTTCCAATCAAAGTCCAAAAATTAATGCCTTTCCACGAACACCATGGATTGCAGCAAGAGCTGTTTATGGCTCTCTGCCTACATCTTTTATCATGTCTCCACTGTTGTTAGTAAAATATACAGAACTACTTTATGCCAAAACAATGGAAGTTAATGCAGATAACTTGTTCCAAAGTTAACCATCAAATAAATCTCTCTCTCTCTCATTTTTTTTTCAAACTGTTAAGTGAAATGGTGTTCTAAAACTTTTAAAAATTGTCAAGATGATGAATACTGTGTGTGTAATACAAGTAAATACAATGGAATTGATTGCACACACATGTCTTAAATAAAAGATATTAAAGAGCATATTCCAGAGAGAAATCGGTGGAGTTTTATCTAATATTATTAGGAATTCTGCAATGACAGATCAGATTTATAAGGGTTGAAAACTAAGGAGGAAACCTGTTCAGAAACAGAAATGGTGCAGTGAGTGGATGGTTGGCCAGGAGATTAAAGACAGGCAGGGGGATACAGCCTGCCTAGGTAGCCTGACCTCTCACACCTCAAGCAATTTGTCTTAACAGCAGTAATTTTTCAAAATACCTTAGTTAAATTTGGGTTGGTAAATCAGTCCTTTCAATGCAGTCACTACTTGGTAGTTTAGGAAAAATCCCTTAACCTGGTTCTCCTTCACCTTTTCCCATGTGTAAATATTTAAAAGGCTACACATCCTGACAGGGCTATGTCTGTGCTTCAGAGATGCCACCAGCAGCCACTTTTGGGTCTATGACCAAAAGCTGAGGGAATTGGGATTGTGCAGCCTGGAAAAGAGAAGGGTCCTTGGAGACCTTAAAGCCCCTTCCAGTGCCTAAAGGGCCTGCAGGAGAGCTGGGCAGGGACTTTGAACAAGGGATGGAAGGACAGGACAAGGGGGAATGGCTTCCACTGGCAAAGGGCACTTAGATGGGGCGTTGGGAAGGAATTGTTCCCTATGAGGGTGTAAGGCCCTGGCACAGGGTGCCCAGAGAAGCTGTGGCTGCCCCTGGATCCCTGGAAGTGTCCAAGGCCAGGTTGGACAGGGCTTGGAGAAACCTGGGACAGTAGAAGTGTCCCTGCCTGCGGCAAGGGGCTTGGAACAAGGTGGTTTTTCAGGTTCCCTTCCAACCCAAACTATTCCTTGAGTGTAGGATTCTGTGTATGGAATTCAGCCAGACCAAATTTGTACTTGTAAACTCAGAGAATCTGTTGCTGTTCCTTGGGAGAAGAGGTGGATCCCCACCCAGCTCCATCCTCCTTTCAGATAACTGTAAAGAAAAGAAGGCCTCTACACCTAGGATAAAGTATTGCTGCCAATCTTAGAGTTAATACTGGCCAAAATTCCAAGACTTTCCTGGCAGAGTTGCCCTCTTTCTTCCAGATGTGTTTGCATTATTTTATTTTAGCAGGTAAATAGTTTTAGTCTCCCTGTTGATGCATGTGTCATTAAGGAATGCAGTTTTATTTCACAGGTGCCACATTCACTAAAATAAAGTGTATCTTCCTGAATTGATGTTGTCTTTTAGATGGATATAAAATATCAACCATATTTTACCTTCTAATTTGCTATTACTTCATTAGTTGTCAGGTGAAACTTTAATCCAGCATAAACACAATGCAGATTTTTTGTTTGTTTGTTCTTTTTCCTCCCAGGTTCATGCCAGAGCATAAACTTGCCCGTTTGGAGAAGGTAATTGGTGTTAAAAGGAATGGAGATGCTTATCAGTCGGAGGGGCTGCCTGGCCAGCAGGAGAGCAGAGCTGTAATGAAAACCAGTGATGCACATCCTGAGTCTGGACTTTGTGAGCCCCAGCCTGGACTCTGCACCACACAGCACGAGGGGCTGCCCTCCCCACCAGCAGCCCCAGCCCAGGCTGGAGCACCAGAAAGTACAAATCCCTGTCAAGGGGAAGATAAGCAACGTCTGACTTTTAACCTCTCTAATATCTTGAGTGGACTGGACTATCAGCAAAGACCTCTGCACATTGCCTGGCCTCACAGGTGGTAAGTGAACAAACCCAAATGCTGTGCCTTCAAAAGATTTATGGGTTTGGGTTGGTCCTTTTTCTGTGACTTCTGCCCAGTATAAAATAATTTCCTAAACACTGCACACACACGTGGAGGAAAGACCCATCACTAACATCTGATTATTGGGAATAATTTGTTAAATATGCACGTTCAGTAATGCTAACCAGACGTTCAAACAGCGCTGTCAGTGATTCCTCTCTTTTCTCCCAAGAAAAAGATATCCCTGCTACTGAAACGCTGAGCATTACTCTGGGAGCTCTCTTTTCCTATCAAGCAAACCACAGATGACAATTAATATTGAACATTATTTAAATTATCTTAATTACTTTAATGCAAGTGATTAAGTGTCAAGATACATGGTGACACCGGACAGCTGATGTTAACCCACTGTCTGCAGTTTGGAAACACCCTTTCAGTGTTACAGAAATAGAAAGCCTGTCTGAGTGTATTAACAGGGAAACAGTATTTTTCCAACTGCTAAACACAAATACCTGATCTCTGAATCTTCTCAGAAGGGACGAAAATCTACCATGCCACATAATCGCTAAAAACATATAAACTTTAGCTTGACTCCTACATAAATTAGGATTTAAAGAGGTAAAATGTCCTGATAATCTTCCGGTATTGGGCACGAACATTTTAATCTAGTTTTTATTCCTCGCAGTTTGTTTAATCTGCATGTGGCCTGATTAGAGTTCACTTCATCCACAGATTATGGTCTGTTTATTGCAGAGATGCTGGGTCGATCAGTAGGTCAGATTTTCCGAGAGCAACTGTTTTCAGGTGAAGCAATAAGTACAGCGCACCGACGGGGCAAATCGCCTTTGCAGGGGATTTGACTTCCAGCACATTAAAACTCCAGAAGCTCTCCCAGATGATCTGCAGCATCTGGTACCTAAAGGGATTTTCATCTTTGACTCTAAATGTCTGAACATAAAATTTAGGGATTGGAAGTTGATGTGGAATCTGTCTTTGGATTTGTTTAATCAACTTCACACTTCCGACACAGCCTTTCTTAGGGAGCTACGTTTATTTTTAATCATGTTTCCCTGCTAATGCCGAAATGCTCTGTGTTCTCGTAGGTTATTTTAAAATTTAGTGCATGGAAAGGAGAACTACTGCATGTTTTCATTTGGTGTGGAAAGTGTATGAAGCTTAGTGTCATTTTTATTTTTTTGAAGAATTTTATCCCCCTTAGCTGCAGACACATTTTTAAAATGCATATTTTTAAGATAGCCACTCATAAAAAGTTTTATGATGCTGAGCTGTTTTTTTCCTCTTCTTTTTTTTTTAATGTTAACCTGAATTGTTCCAAATGTTGCATTCAAAAAGAGCAAAGGAAAAGAAAATATTTTCCATTTTATTCAGTAGTTTGCATAAACCAGCACAAAGCTAAGTAATAAAATCAACAATATTAAATTGAATAATTCCTTCTCTTTCTGTGTATATTTTTGCTTTAATTTAATTTAATTGCCTAAAGTTAGTTGCTTAAAGAGATGCAGCATTGTGTTCATGCACATACTTATTGTTAAAGCTAAATTATTTTTAATTTGGAGAAGAGAGAAAAAAAAGGCCGCATCAGCAAGAGCAAATGCCAAAATATAAAAGTAACACATTCATCCTTACGGGTAATATAGTAGAACATTGGAAACTTGGAGGTTGCCAGACACACAGCTAACATTAGGGCTAATTTTGAAAATCTAGCGTGCAGTCAATTTTACTGATGCCTGGGGACATACAAGGTAGAAGCTGACAAGAGAACTAATTTTGTTTGGGTTATTTACTGCTATGCATCATCCATGGGTTCCCGCCTGACACGCAGCTATATGAAGGGGAATATTATCACACACTAAAAATTTATGTTGACATTCGATATTTGTTCAATATGTCAGCAGTATTACTTTCATAATCAAAAGAGTAAGAAAAAGAGAAAAGAAAAGCACTTTATGCTCATATAGATATATCTTTTTAATAACAGTCTATAAGGTTAATATAGTTTACCTTTGAGAGTATACAATGAAAACAAGCAGGGTTAGCAGGGAAAATGACAGAAAGCATCAACCCGAGCTGTTTGTTTGCCATTACCTAAGCGAGCCATGTCAGCTCTCTGGCCCGCGTCTGATAGCTATTTGTTGTACAGAGAGCACAGCATAAAAAAAAAAA
>VWZP01005998.1:289810-307003 GCA_013396995.1 Dicaeum eximium | reverse complement strand
AAAAAAAAAAAAAAAAAAAAAAAGAGGGAAAAAAAAAATATCAAACTCTTAATACTATTGTGTGCCCATAACCATCTGTCACTGCTAGCCTGGAGATGAGAGGAAGATTACGAGGAATAAACACTGAGCCGCCGAGCATTGGTAAAGCCTTCGGGCAAAAAACTCTTGTGGGGACATCAAAGACATTCTAATTCCGAGGCAGTCAAGGATTACAGTGTGTAACCTGTGCTGACAACAGATAAATGACTGGCAATATTGTGCCAGAGCTGTTGGGTCCTGCATGGAGTACTGATGATGATGATGATGATGATGTTATCTTGCAGAATGGACTCTGCTGGGATAATTTTATGATAAAACACTTTTTTCAAATGCCACTGGGTCCAGGCAGGCATTTACTAGCTACGGGGGCAGCAATCAGTTTCTTCAAAATTTACTGTTGTAAGCCCATTAGAGTTCCAGCGCAGCAAGGCTCTCGATGGAAATCGAAAGTGCCTGCCTTCATCTGAGGATGCTGCATGCAAATCTTCCAGGCTGAACTCCTACCCTTTAGTGTTAGGATGCTTTAGCAACTGGTTTATGTAAATTCACTCCTCAAAAGGGACGGTTTATTTTTAATTGATGAATATGAATTAGAAAATTAAGACACTGGGCTAGCATTTGCTGAACAGACGAGCATCCTCAGCCTGTAGCCCAGGCACAGGTGAAACAAGGGGCTGGAGCAGCCCCTTTGCCAGGCAGAGTAGCCAAAAATAAGCACTCATTGCCTTTTTAGAGGCAAAGGCATTGTGTGCCTTATTCAGGCATCAGCAGCTAAAAGCATCCCCTTCTCGGGCCTAGCAAGAGGCTCTCTGTAAAGAGCCCTAATTTTAGCCAAGTGTTGCAATATGCAGGGGGGTTTTTGTGTGTCAGACATTGGCAGTGGGATCCTGCCTGTCTTCCAGCACAAAGAGCTGCAGATACTGTCCTATACAATAATGCTTAACGACCTTTGCCTACCATGATGATTTACATGTGGTTTTCATTTTAGGGGTGAAAAAAAAGAAAAAAGTAGGAAAGGAAGATTTTTTTTTGTGTGTGTGTTCCTGTGTTTCCCCCTTCACCTAACACAAAAGATCTTTGGCTAAACTATAAAAAATAATCTTTGTGAAGCCGTGCTGCTGTTAGAGGAAGTCTCTCTAACAGAAGTGATGGTGACCTCAGCATGCTGGGGCATAGCAGGGACAGCCAGCACCCTGAAATATGGCATTAGCCCCAACACTTTTTCCACTGCCTGCTTGGAACCACATCCAAATCCAAGGTGCCATTCTCTAGCAGACATGTCCTCACTTCAAAGTGGTGTTAAAATGTCTCTGCATGAGAAGAGGTGCTCTGATGCACCCCTGCCCCTCCTCTCCATCCCCCCTGAGCCTGAGCCTGGCAAGGATTGCAGGATGCCACCTCTGCCCACAGCAGATAAATAACAGACAGTATTTTAGCAGAGTCACGAGGTTCTCCACAGAGTAATTTGTTTTCCCTTTCCTCACCAGGCCTTAATGTTTTCTTATAAACACCTGTAGCAAAGCCCTGCTAACTGGAATGACTCAGGCCAAGGATGTGGGTAAAAGGATGTGGGTAAAAGGCCAGGATGGGTTTCTGGGCTGACAAGGCCTATGCCAAGGAATTACTCTTCTCTTTGTGTAAATGGGCTTTGGTGCAAACAGAGAGCAAAATTCTGGTGATTGATGGACAAGCTTCCAACATTTGATCAGAACTTTGTGGTGTCCCACAGGTTTCCATTTCAGTGTGATTAAATGTCTATTTAGAATCATAGAATAGGTTGGAAAATATTTCTAAGATCACTAGTTTCAACCATAAATCATCATGTCCAACTACACTGCATATGGAGTAAGTCCAGAGGAGACCATAAGGATGCTTAGGGGGATTGAACATGTCTAGTACAAGGAAGGGCTGAGAGAATTGGGATTGTTCAGCCTGGAGAAGGTTCAGGCAGACCTTAGAGCCCTTCCAGTACCCAGCAGGACTCACAGAGAGCTAGAGAGGGGCTTTGGGCAAGGGCCTGGAGTGATAGGACAAGGGAGAATGGCTTCCCACTGCCAGAAGGCAGGGTTAGATGGGATATTGGGGAGAAATTATTCCCTGTGAGGTTGGTGAGGCCCTGGCAGAGGTTGTCCAGAGAAGCTGTGGCTGCCCCATCCCTGGAATTATCCAAGGCCAGGTTGGATGGGGCTTGGAGCAACCTCCATGAGCTTGGAACAAGATGGTTTTTAATGTCCCTTCCCATCTAAACCATTCCTTGATTCGCTGATATTTGGTGAAGGATGAGTTTATATAGGAAGATGAGAATTACCAGTGTGGCATGATCCTTGTCTCTCCCCCAAAATTATCCCACCAGCATTTATACATCCATTATTCCCTCTCATTCACCCAAACCTTATGTTTTTCCTTTTTCCCTGTGTGTCCTGTATCATCTAAGCAGTTAAAGATTTGATAAGAGAAAGTTGTCAGAAATCAATTCTTCTTCTCCTAATTGCATGGGTGTGATAAAAGATCACACGGGGAATCTGCAAGAATTTGCACACACATGCAAACAAATAGCTGCTGTCAGTTCACATGGAAGATCAGATAAGGCCATTATCTCCTGCCAAACCTACCAGTGTGTGACAAGAGCATGGGGAAGGACATGGGGCAGGAGATAGGGGAGCAGGAGGAACAGTGGTGGAAGTCATGATGAGTAAATTCAGAAGGGAAAAAAGCCCCAGATCTAGATTGCAGAAATTTATCTGAAAATTTCTGATCTAAGGGAAACTGGTGTGTTCGGAGATAGTTCTGTGCCCAGTTATCTGGTTTTAATGTAGAGTATCATGAAGAAATGAGTGCATGGAGGACAGGCTGTGCTTTACCAGCATGAGGCTGCCCTACATGAGGGCCTGGTCCCCTTTACTCAGGAGCAAGAGCTTGAAAAGGGCTTGTCCCAGATGGGTACAAGAAGTGATTGTTGTTCCTTCTGTGATGGGGCAGCTCTGCATCAGTGAGCTGAGCACAAGTCCTTTGCAAGCTGCAAGGCAGAGGAGCCTGGAAAGGGATTTTTAATAGTATTTTGTATTTATTATATATATATATATATATATTATAGTAGGTAATTAATATATAACATATTTTAAATATATATATATATTTATTAAAAACACATATTGAATAGTAACTTGTTCTCTTGGCAGCGCAATACAAGATGAGTGTAGTCACTGTTTGAACTCTCAATTGAAAACTATTTCCTATAGAGATACTTGAGAATACAGTGACTCATATTTTCCTCATGCTGTTGAATATTTTGGACCGAATCTTATCCCATCAAGATGCAGGTGTGGCAAGACAGCAAAGCAGGAAAGAAATCCATCCAGAAATCACATCTGAGTACCCAGAGATGCCATTTGGCTCAACAGGCATCCTCAACATTGTGAACAGCCTGCAGAGAGCAAGTAGATGTGGTGAATAAATAAGGCAGACTGAAGACAAAGGCTTAAAATATAAGTGTTTATACAGTGTTAACTAGAAGGTACAAGGTAGCATTAAAAGCCCACAGGATGTAAAATAACAAATTCAAAATGGGAACTTTCTAGCAGTGTCTAAGGAAAGCCATCCAGTACTCCCAAGGAAAACAGCACTCACCGGAGCAGTGACACTGATGGCACATGGTGGATGAACCTCTGCCATGAACATATCTCCAACATTCATGTAGAATTTGACACCTTTTCCTCTTCCACATGTGAAAATAGTCTAACTTCACATTCATGCAAGTTGGGGTTAAATTTGGGAGCAGATACTGGAGTCACAGGATGATTTAGGTTGGAAAAGACCTCTTGAGGATCATCCAATCCAACCATTCCCCCAGTACTGCCTTGCCCAACACTAACCCATGTCCCCAAGTGCCAGATCCACATGGCTTTTAAATCCCTCCAGGGATGGTGACTCAAACAAATAACAAATGAGAAAGTGAATGAAATCATTTGAGAAGTTCAGCCTTAAATGGAAAGACAGCTTGGAAGTGCCCATTCTTTGGTTGTTCATTCAGTGACACCTAATCTTGAAATGTCTTCCTGCAGCAAGGGAATTTGAGGTGCTGGGCCCTTCCAGTGGAAGATGTGTTATTCCTTGATCACTGTTTTTAAGAGCTTGTAGAAAAGTCCAGCATGTGCTGAAGGTGTGAAAGGTCTGCTGTATTGGAAATCTCAGCATCAATTTCTCCCTCTTTCTATAGGCAGCTTATAGTCCAGAGGAGCAAACATCTCTAATTTTGATACTGGCAAAAAAAAAAGATACTCTGTGTTGCCTTTGCATTCTTCATCTGAGAAGCCAAATAGAATTTTTACAATAGTAGAATAGTTTGTTGTGTTTATAGTATAGGCAGAGCCTCAAGTAAGTGTTCCAAGAGCAATAACTGGGCTTGTGAGCATCTCTTAATTTCCTTCCTACCTGCTCTCTGGTTGAGATGTGGGTAGCTAGAGACTCAGAAATACCATTTGTAGTCACAAATTAAACAAAAAGCTACAGTTTTGAAAATCTTAAGACAAACACTTCATGCTGAGATAGAATGGCAGGAATTAAGTGAGGGCTGTGATATTCACCTGTGAGGCACTGAGACACCGCAAAAGGAAACTGCCTCAAGTTGTGCCAGGAAGGATTAGGGTGGATATTAGGAAAAAATCCTCACCCAAAGGGCTGTCAAGCTCTGACAGAGGCTGCCCAGGGCAGTGGTAGAGTCCCCATCCCTGGAGGGATTTAAAAGCTGTGTGGTTGTGGCCCTTGGGGACATGGGTTAGCAGTGGCTTTGACAGTGCTAGGGGAATGGATTCAATGACTTTTGAGAGCTTTTCAGATCTAAATGATTCTGTGAATCTCTGAACTCTTGGCTTTCCAAAAATTTGCATGTTTGCAGAAAGATCCACAGAGGACAGTGAAGGTGTTTGGGTTTGAGTGGTGTTTTTCCTCCCCTGGTTTCAATTGCCTGGGCTCCTGATTAATCACTGAAACAACATTCTCTCCGTTGGCATCAGCAGTGTACGGAAGGAGAGGGGAACGGTCTCAGAAATACAAAGAGCTGAGATATTTTGTGATCTCTTCCCACTCAAATGTATCCTTCAAATCTCATTCCCTCAGTCGAGGGAAATAATTTCAGTTACCCTGGTCACAGTAGAAAGCAGCCCTCTTTTTGAATGCCTTTTTTCATTAATGTAGATATGTTTCTGAGATGAGAAACTATGTTTCTTCTAATTATGGTTACATGTAGTTAATTTCCTTTTTTTAAAAGCTCAGTGTGAAAGGCAGTTTCCTTTAAAAAGGGAGGGGGGAAGAAAAAAGTGATACAGCTGATGTTCCTGTTGCCTTAGCAACAGATTTATTTATTAGGGTCTGAAATGACATGAGTTAATATACCACATACCTGCTGATCGGCAAACTCTCCTATTTCAGCTCCAGTTGACAATTAAGTCCTGGACAGCTACAGCCAGGGGTTAATGTTACTCATTAGGAGAACTAGGTCATTACTGGGAAATCAAGGCACTTAAGGCAGCATGGATAAAATACAAAATTCAACATCTCAAGGAGCGAGGGTTTTTATGTTAATTAACCTTATTTTCCTGTCATTAAAAAAAAAATCTTTCATATATGCATATGACAGTGGATCAATTAATCGGGAAAGAAAAAAAAAAAAAGTAAGCTGTAGTTTACTTTCCTCTCCTGGTTGTCTTCATTTCCTTTGGAAGGGTTTCATTATTTTATGGAAAATTCTTATGTCTATATGATGAGTAAAAAGGGTATTAAAATTAAGAAGGGAATCATCATGGAAATCAGCTTTACCACAAGGGAATGAGCAAATAAAAGCCTTGGAAATGAAAATAAATAAGCTTTGCTAATACCTCACCTAAGGAGCAGAATATAAGCCCATCAGAGCTTGGAGATATTTAGAGGTACTTCTTTGCTTCTTTATTAAGCAGTTACATAGTTATTTGACCTTCAGAAACCGAAACTTTAGAGAACTAATTCAAGTTGTTGGCAAATATTCTATTTACAGGAAGCTGATCAGTGGCGTAGCTAACAGTAACTCCAGTAGTTAGTAATTGGCTTCTGATTTCCAGGAAAATTGAATATACTCTCTGAAAGTTTTATTAAGATATCTGAGTGGGAGTTTTAACTTGATAAGTCATAAGTGATTTAATAAAGCTCTCCTGAAAGCCTTTATTTACTAACTTTTAGCAGGCTTCAATACTGGAGAACTTAATAGGCTGAAAAAGAATCGTATTAAAACGAAATTTATTTTTTTACTCACTCCTTCCCTAAATACGCTTGGTTCTTTCACTTTTCCTAAGCACTCTACTTTCTTTTCTGTATTTAAGCCCTGTGGCCCGGTTCTGTTTTTTATTGTATTTAGACCAATTTGGTGTAAAACCTTTTTCTGTTCCTGTGAAGTCAAGGTTGAAACAGCAACTTACCTGGGCTGCACGTAGTGCACCTTTGGATCAGGTGGGAAGAGCATTGTTCCCTGTAACAAAAGCAAGATCAAAGCCCCTTGAGTATTTTTCATCTGCATGGGATGGTTTTACACTCTGATTGCACCTATTTTCTTAAATATAATAAAAAATGCTGCAAAATGTCGAGTTTCTGCCTGAAATATCACACAGAGAAACTTTCCTTCAAGCCCAGGTTGGATTGGGTTTGGAGCAACATGGTCTTGTGGAAGGTTTCCCTGCCTGTGGCAGAGGTGTAGGGTTGAGATGAGCTTTAAAGTCCCTTCCCACCCACACCATTCCATGATTCTGTGATGCTGTGATTCCCTCTGTCCTATCCAGATGCTCACAAAGCAACCACTTTAGTGCTATCCTCCAGAGCCTGTTACAATAAACACTTTAGCCATGGCTGAAAAACTGATTTCGAGTTAATGTAACACTACAACTGCATCACCTGGACAGTTGAGGAATATTTAGGCTTGGAACAGATGCATCACAGATTGCCCTAACAGCTCCAGTAAGCTTGGCTCTCCCTTTTCCCAGGATGGGCAATTCATTTTATGGGGCATTTTTTTTCCTCCTGTATAGTTGTGAAACCCAAGTGTTTGAGCAGAAGCACATGTGAGCAGGTGGGACTGAGGAGTCCTCTCAAGGCTTTTCCACCTATGCCTCTCAAAGCAACCCTTTTCTACTCCATTCACCCACTCTGGATTTGGCCTTCCAAACCTCATCCTTCTGTCTTTGCCAGGCTCAGTTCCCTGGGCATCTCCTCACACACAGTCTTGTGCTGCAAATTTGCATCTCACTCTTCTCTAGTCCCTCAGCCTTTCTCTGTCTCCATCCCTGTCTCTGCAAGGAACCTTCTACAACATATCCAAGATACAGTTTGCAGTTTTACTAGGTAGTGTTGTGTTTGTGCTTTTTTTCCATCTTGTTCTTCATATGTTCTGGAAAACTTTGGACAGGATTTTTCTAGATTATAGTCCAAGATAACTCTCAGTGTTGGGAAATATCATAGGCAAGGACAGAAGAGGTTTTGTAATACAAAGTCCCCAGCAAACTTAGCAGATGGTGCCACCAGCCCCCTTTGCAAGTCACAGCACCCTGGACCAAAGTATGGGAATAACCTTCAAGAGACAAAAATCAAATGTTTCATAAGCAAGTGAACTAATATTCCTCCTTGTTTTCACCAGTAATAGGAGGGTTATGTTTCTTCCATCAGAGCTGTTTTTAATTAGTTTCCTCTTCTTACCATTGCAACTGTTCAAGTCTCTTCTCTTTGCCTTCTCCTTCCTGCTCTCCTTTTTTCCATATTTTCATGCTTTTCCCCCCCACTCCCTGTGTCCTCTAATTGCTGCTTTTTCTCGGCTGTGTTTGTGCAAACCTGGCTCAATGCACTGAGTTGATTCCTCATTCTGAAAGCAGTGAGATTTGGAGTTACTTTAATCTTGCTGAATAATGAGTTGCAAGCCTTGGTGCCAGGAAAGTTCCTGGTTGGAAGCTCCTTCCTTGGAGATCCCAAAAGGATGAGTTATCTTGGGTACCTGAGCTAATTCCTCTCAGGGTATTGCTCAGTAAAGAGCAGCATGTACTTTTTGACCCAAGCAGAGCATCTGGTGGAGTTTTAAGTAGTTGTAGCTTGGTTTTGTGAACCCATCATAGAAATCAGAGAGGAGCCACAGGGTCTTGTATGGTGGGATCATCATTCCCAGGAAAATCTGTAGTAAAGTAGTTTTTTGTAGTACTTTATATATAAATTTATGTACATTTTCCATTCTTTCAAGGAACTACTTTAATAGACTGTTATCCACTTATTACCATATTCATAACCATCTTATGATTGCCATGACATGACTTTTTACAGTATTTTATAGTTGAATTGCAGTAGGATATGTTGTGTATGGTTATCAGGGCTGTTAGGGATCGGTCACTCAGATATTTTATGACCTCCCAACAACAGGAAAACCTTTTGTTATGTTACCTTTGGAACACTAAAGTAAGTTAATTTTTTAAAAATAAACTCTTTGGGGTAGTCTGTAGCACATACAGGGTTTTGTTGCAAATTGAAATAAAGTGTTTTTGTTTTTTTTTTTTAATCTGAATCCTCTACTTGGGAACAGCCAGACTGGCTAAGCTGGAGTAAAAGAAATAAAAGGCACTGGAATGAAAGTGCATTGATTTTTACACCAAGGTAACTGAGACCAAATGGTGGTCTTTGTCTTCAAAGCTTAATCTCCCTTTAGGAAATAAGCAGGAGGCTCCATGACTGATGCTGATCCTGTGGTTTCTTTGGTTAAGGGACGTGCAATATTTTATTTTGAGTTTTTTCTTCATGAGTTGTGAGGGGAGAAGAAGAATCTAAACAATAAACTCCCAAGGTTCTTTCTTGTTTCTTTTTTTATGAATCTCTTGTAGATAACAAGAGATAGGAGAAAATGCTTTTCCAGCGTAAAGCAAAATGCCACCCATTTTTCTCAGGCCAGCAATTTGAACAAATCAGAGGGTAAAATACACACTCCTCACTGTAAATACGTCATGGGCTCTAATAGAAAATAAAACACTCTATTTGCCAGTACTGTTTGGCTGCTTTTTGCCTCTCCTGTGCCATTTTTTAATTCCTTGGCTTGCAGAGGTGTTCTGAAAGCACGGGCAAGGACCAGGACCCCTTTTTGCTTGTAGGACCTACAAATTGCCAGCTAAAATTTATTCTGTAGGGTCCTTTTTCATGCAGAAATATTTTCTTCTACTTGACTCCATTTTCTTTGAACTAAGGGGGTATTAAATATTGTGGTAACTTTTGATGCTGATGATGCCAGACAATGTTTAGAGGCACAATTACAGCAAAGACATTTTGTAGAGCAGATCAGCTGAAAAAGAAAACTCACTGGACTTAACTACATATTTACAGACTACCTCAACCTCATTTTGGAAATGTAAAAAGATGGAAAAATACTTCGATAAATTGAATAAATGGAAAGTAATTAACTTTTCCTTCATGTTTGCATTTTCATAGTTATTTCTTTTTTCCCTGTTTCTTTTCTAATTGTGCTTTCCTGGCAATAACATTTCCTTTTTTGCAGTTATCACGAGCATTGTTACCAGAATTTGGTATTAGAATTTTAATTTTTTTTTTGGTCCTCTTTTTTTCCTCTCATAATCTTAACATAGAAAACGTATATTAAAGTCATTTGATTTAGGAAAGTCTTCTGTCCTCTGTGAAAATAATTACTGGAATGTATTACATTTCATGTATTGAATAGGCTTGTAACATGAGTTCTCTTCTTTAAGAAGAATATTATTCTCCTAAAGTATTTACTGACTGTGATTCTCACCATATTTCTGTAAATGAAAACTCCTCTAAGACCATATCTTGCAGATGGGGAAACCTGGGCAGAGTTGTCGTGTGGGAAATCAGTGTCAGGAAAAGACCAGAATTCTGCAATTCTCTGTTTTGAAGGCCAGATTTATCTTTTATGACTACACTTATACTTCCTAACATTATTTGATTATAATAAACCTGTATTCAAATTTTTCTGAGCTCAAGATTTAACGTGAAATATCAAAGTGTAATCCAGTGCACAGTATAATGGAGGGAAAAAATCCCTGATATTGTTCTTTAGATTTGGTTTGGATGAAGTAGAGCCTTGGTTTTAGTTCTGTAGGTTTTGTGTAGGTTTTCTATTTACCCTTTATTTATTCTTTTCCTCCCTGTGTTTGGATATGCCATATTTTTTTCGTTTTCACCGGGAATATTTTTATTTTTTTATATCTTTTTTCCACTTCTTGTGTTTTTCTTACTCTTTGAATTGCTTTGTCCAGTACCTCTGCCTTGTTTGATGCCAGACTTGCTCCACATTACTTCTTTTTCCCAAAACAAAAGGATCAATGTCATCCACGTCAAGTTCTGTGTTTTGGAAACCTCATTTCCTTTATTTTTAATTACTGATTCTGTGCCCATGGACTTGCCCAGCCCCTCACACGTTCCCTGTGCTCTGCTCCAGCCGTGCCTTTTCCTGGCTGATGTCCCCTGTCCCCTTCTCTTCTCCCAGGATGTCTCTTGGCTCATCAAGAGTCCTTGATGTCCACGATTGCTGCCCAGCTTCATCAACAATGAGTGGCCTTCAGTGGCCTATTTTAACAGCTATTTTCTAGCAGTCATTGTAGGCAGGCAGAAATCCATCTTTTACCTCTTGCTATATGTCCTAACAAATTTTAAAAAATATGAAATTAAAGTTCAACTTTGGAGGGTTTTGTGCCATTTCCCACCTCTGCCCATCCGACGTGAAGGTGATTTTGGGGAATGGGGAGGCAGAAGGAGCTGCAGTCAGTGTGAACTCCTTTGGATGTACAAAGTGAAATAGTACTATGTGCCAGCACAATTTGGGATTCTTTCCTGATTAAAATCTCCCATGCTAAATGTCCTAAGATTAAGATCTACCCTTTGAATACTGCTTTTAGCTGGGCTTAATTTTAACACTTTCAGAAAGTGTGGCACCTTAATGGTGGGACTCCATGGTCTTCAAAGTCCTTGCCAGCCCAAATGTTTGTCACCACTGTGCTTTCACAAGCATTACATGGCATTTATGGACTATTTTCTCAAACATTAGGACTTTTCCCCCTGTTTTTGCATTTTTTTTGAACTGATAAATGCATTAACCCCAGCTTTTAATATGTATTTTTAATAGACTGTATTTATTTTCCCCCTTTGAGCAAGTTCTTCTGCTTTTCCACAACTCTTCCACTTTCTAATTGCATTGCTAGATGTGCCTTCCTCCAAATCCTAAATAACTGTGATTATCACCATGTAGGATAAGTTTACATATACTTCAAAAATTAAACTAAAGTCAGAGAAGACCATATGGATTTCTTACTGAATTTCACTCAAATTCAAGAGATGAATATTCATTGAATAATGTAAAGGGACAAATTCTGCTATTTATTTCTTCTATATTTTTTTTTTTCTCAATAAAACATTTCCCATCTCTGGTCAGGGATGTGGGTGAGAATAATTCCAGTTTAGGTGGTCTCCATGTACTCTGCTTCCAGTCCCAGCAATGAGTAAGGTTTGAGGGCTCAGGCTGAATTCCCAAAATCCCTGAAGAGCAGAAGGGTGTTTTGGAGAATGTTGCCACTGATTGTATAGAGGAGCATTATCATAGTGCTATGAGGTTGCTTTTTAAAATTAGGCTGAAAAGTGGGGTGTCAAGTCATCAATTAATCCTGACAGCATCCTTCTGTGGTGAAAAAATAATATTGTCACACCCATTTTATGAACAGAAAATCTAAGGCAGAGATAATAATGGAGGCTCAGTAGTGGTGGTGCTGCTCCCACCACACTCCCATTCCCTCTTCAAGGACACTTCTCAAAGTTTTAGATCAAATTACAAAGGGAAGTCACTAAATCAGGATGAACCCTCGGCAGCATCCCCTTACCCAGATCACTAAAGCTCAGCCAGTTCTTAAGAGAGACTTCAGATGTCTCTCTTAAATTTTGGATTAGAGTAAATAATAAAAAATTCTGGATAATAATGAGAGCAGTGTAGTATTTGAATATGGAGATAGAATTTTTCCAAGGCAGGGCTCTCAAATCTGAGCATAGTTGTAGTGTCTGTGCCTGTTTTGTGGCATTACAGCTGTAGTTTGGTCATTCTGATGTTTTCATGTTCTTAGGATGAAATTTAGAGCATCTTCATACCATGCCTAGTTCTTATTTTTCCTTTGCCAGATGCATATCATATCAAGTGAAAATACAAAAGCATTTCAAATACCTCAACTAAACAGCAAAGCCAGACCCTGGAGTCACATTAGCTTGATTTTTCCCCAAACATAATATCTTAAAAGAAAAGTTTGCATTTTAATATCAGGCTTTGATACTGTTTTGCAGTTCTTCTTCAGGAAATGGAGTATATATAATTAATACTGTTTAATAAAGCTCAAAAATGCAACAGATGCAGCCAAAAGTGCACATCATTTTGAGCAGATCTTTACAGAACAGACATTCCATATTGTGTTCATCTTTTTCCACGATCACTGCTATGGCAATCTGGTGTGTTTAGCAGTTGTTGCTGAGTAAGGCAGACTGGATTGTATATGATTTTCTCCATGTCAGCCAAGAAACAGAGCTCTCTCCTTTTTGATGCAGCTAAGAGGTGGTCTTGTGCTATTTATTTGTTTCTTCCAGGAGCAGTTAATACCTTCAGTATTCTGCAAGAATAATACACTGCAGTCTGTAGGTTCACAGGCCAGGAGGTTTCTGGAGGTCTTAACTGAAAATAAAATGCTTGTGGTATGGAGAAGTCACAGGAACTGATAAAATCACTTAAGATGAGCTCCCAAACAGAAAAACTACAAAATGGGTCATTAAAATCTGAGAGTGTCACCCAAAAGGGAAACATTTTATACTGGGGGATGGAAAGAGGATCACCTACAGCAGAAAACCCACAAGAGAGGCTCCAGTGCAGAGGAAACGTTTCCCCTTTCAGCATTCCTTCTGGGTGCCAAATTTTCCTTCTGTTCTTCCCCACCTATTAAACAAAGCTGCAACTTCCAATTCCTATCAGTTTTCCTAAATATGTGCAGCTTATGTGGCTTCGCCGAGCTGTAAGGCTCCGTGTTCTCCTGCCAGCTCCTTGACAATGTGGCTCCAACAGCATCCTCCACTTTTGGCTGCCTCTGGGACCCCTGGTCTCTTCTGGAAAGCGAGAGGGAAAGCATATCCTGTGCTGGAAGGACTTTTTGTGACTGTGAAGCTGATAGCGGGGCTGTGAAGAGCTTGGAAGGATCCCTGTCAGCGTCGTGGCTGTTGAGTCTGCCGGCTCCGCGCGCGGGGACGCGCCGGTCCGCCGCGGCGAGCTGAGCCAGGGCGGGCTCGTGGCATCGCTCACAAAGCACACACAGAAGCCTGCCCAGGGGAAACTGAGGCTCAGGGGAAATTCTGTCACAAATTACACCCACTCCTAGCACCCTAGAAGCATTTGTATTGGGGATGTTCTCTTCCAGCCAAATCCGAAGCCATGAGATCCTGCGTTGGCTCTTGGAGTTGGGCATTTGGAGGGAACTCAATACTGGCAAAGGTTTCTGCACAGAAGTTACCTACCAGAAACAGGTGGCTCTTGTAAGCGTGAGGATGCAGCAAACTAATAGTCAAAGATCTGGGATCTTTGCAACTGGGAGAAATCCACCCTCCAAACTAGTGCTTGCATCCACTTGGGTTGCTGGAATTGCCGTGAAAACTCCTGGTTCGCAGATGTGAAACAAATTACAAGGCTTATGTAGTTGCATTCCTCCTTATTATTGGGAACAAAACAAATTGGGGGAATGGAGGACTTCTTAAAGCGATTATTGTCTGGCTTTATTTTAAGAAAATGTGACTAATTCTGAAAAGTCCGCAATTCCTGGAGGTTTCTCAGCCTAGGGAAGTCACATTAATTATAAGATTAATTTCTTTTAATTCCCTAAACCAAAAATATTGACTGAATGAGAAATTAACACATGTAGAGCTGCAGATGTCATTTGGCTTCAGATTTCCTGAATGATACAATTATTAATCTTTCATATAATAGTGTGCGAGACCTACAGATTTCATTCTACAAAATTACTCTGTGAAGAAAGACACCAGGACTGCTGAGATATAGATTTTTCCCTTAATACAGGAAGGAAAACGGTGGAATTTTCTAAATAATAAATAAAACCAAAATATTTTAAAGGCATATGGTGCACATCTGTTGAAATACAATAATTTAAAGCAGAGTAATTAAATGCAAGATATAATATTCACCTTAGAGTGAGGAAATTATCTCATTCCATTGTTAATATAACTTAAAGAATTTGGGAATTTTAAATCATTTGTGATACCTTTTGAACCTTTCATTCTGTGCTAGTAAAGAAGATAGATTTAAAAATTGGGGGATTAATTTATTTTTAGATAACCTAACTTGCATTTCATGTCATTGAGTGTCAGACCCATGCAAACCCTTAACATTATCTTCAACTGAAATTATAAATAAGTACAAGTTTCTTATATTCTGTTTTAATTTCCAGTTAACTCCTTAAAAATCTAAAGGTAGAAAATGCCTTGTGGTAGTTTATTCCTTTCTTTACATAAAGCACTGAATGGATCAAAAGTTTTTAATGAGTACAGCATGAATTCCTAAAATTCCAGTTTGAGAAATCCAGTAGGTTTAGGAGAAGTTTTTGTTTAACCTGCTTCTGCTGGAAAAAAAAAAAAATTGTAACAGAAGTCATATACGTATTTTTTTGGACAGGGAAAAAAGAAAACTCAAAACCTTTTTTTTTCCTACCCATTTTTTAACCTGATTTTGACTTCAGGTAGGTCCTTAGCCCTTTTCATTTTCAAAGCTGATAATTTAAAGAGTAAATGCATTGTTTGAAGACAGGGAAGAGATTGAGAAGAATCTGAGGAAACTGAGTTTTGACCCCAAGTGCTGCGTTGAGGAAAATGTTCAGCCATGCAGGAGAAGCAAAGAGGGAAATTATTTGAATAAATTTAGTCCCCAAAAGTACAATTTTAGAGGAATAGGGTTCTGCTAAATAAAAAACTTCCCATAATTTCACAACTAAATTTAGACAACGCTGAGATAAATTCTGTTTGTTTTAAGGGAGCATGACAAAGATCCTGAAACTTTCTTTAAAGTCCTGATGAAGCTGAAAGAGCAAGATCTGCCTTTCTGTGTGTCTGTCCTCGGAGAGACTTTCAGTGAAATTCCAGGTACCTTTCCTTTTTTTCTTTACTTTAAAGTTACCATAAAGTAGATACTTCCAGAAGTAGTTTTCATTTATGTATTTTTTTTTATCTTAAAGAATGTGCTTAAAATTTTCCTAGTTGTGAAACTAAATAATATTGATACATTGTAAAATTAAAATTATTAAAGACAGTAAGTGTTTTTATTTTACTTGGCAGAGCAAGACCTTATTTATGACTTGTGGTTCTGTAACACTTCTGTATTTATTTAAATAGTGAGATAGGTGTGAGTGATTGGATGGTTCAGATAGGAAGCAAAATCTTTCAGGTCAAGGTCACTCATATGAAATCCAGACTGAGATTTTAGCAGGTGAAAACACTTAGTTCCCTCTCAAATGTGAGGTTAAGGACTGCTGTGGAGAGCTTCTGGTTTGTATCTGGCATGAAAGTGGTCATTAATCTTTAATATTTTTATACCACTCTTTTGGACAGTCCTTCCGTTTCTTGGCTTCTGCAGAACCACAACTCAGTGAACAGTTTCACCTGTCTGGAAAATAAATAGATTTTATTCAGGCACGCAGCTTTGTGCCTGAGATATTACGGCAATAAGGAGAATAATCAAATCCTGTACTGGGTGCAGCTGTAATAAATTAAATGTTTTTGAAATGCATATTAATGACAAGTGGGTGTCAAAATATCCGATGTTTTAGCTCATGTGTGTTTTCCAAAGTGTAGACTTGCATCCCTTGGCCTCATCAGTCTGTAAAAATAGACTGGGGATTAGTTTATTTGTCAGTTCTGTCATATCTGTTGCCTGCTGGACTGGTGATATTTCAATTGGTTTAGTTTTGATTTTGCCGTTTTTAAGACACCAAGAAGTTGATCTGATCCAAATAACTTCTGGGTCCCCAACTGAGACACAGCTGGGTTGGAAAAAGAGGTAATAATTCAGTAGCAGGAATTTCTTCGTGTTTTCTGTCCACTTCCTTTTTAGACAGTTTTTTGAAAGCCTGTTCTTCCAGGCAAGCCTTATCACAGATCCCAAGGCAACGTTGCTTTCCAGACTGAGCACACCAGATTTCTTAGAAGGAGAAATTTCTAAGGAATATGTGACAGATAGGAATGTACGATGGTGCGCTGCGGGAACAGATTCTATTGACACTCATTTTGGATGTTGTTACATATCTCATTTGTGGCTTCAGTACTTATGAATAATGTAGATCATCCTAAATTTATGCCAGTATATCAAATCTATATGCCGCACCTCTTGTCTTGTCAATTCATTCATCCTCGTGTATAAATAGAGTCTATAGAAGGGGCAGCGTGGTGAAATGTGTCTCATCACCACGGATCTGGTAGGGCCATACTCATACAAATGACATATGCAGGTCATTGTTAACAAGCACCAATAAAACCTGTTGCACATACTTCATTGAAAATCCAGTTAGGAGGGTTTTCACAGGTTTTCTTTTTTTTTTTTTTTTTTTTTAATAAATTGTTGGCACTGCGTTTCCGCTCCCTCCATTTATGGGACCAAATTCCCTCATTATTATAAATGTCATGTTTACAGTTGCTGGTGACAGAAAAAGTGGATAATATGTTTAATAATTTGACAACCATTCATGTAGTTGAAACACCCATATTTCATTAGCTTGCTGGTTCGAAGCACACAGCAAATATCCAGTAGGAAGTTAGGAAACCTGTACTTTTCAGTGCTGCTAAAGCTTGGCTTTAGACTCTAAAGGAGTGAAGAGTTACGACTTAAGGATTTAGACAAATGTGTTCTGGAGGGGCAGATCCTTCCCAGGGGAAGAGAATGAAGAGCTCTATGGCTGGCTCTTGTTTGGGATTTGCCAGCAGTGAGGAGGGAAGGCTGGCAGTGTCCCAGTGATAACCAGAAGTTGCTCCTTATGAGTGGAGTTGTTGTGTCTATCTCATCTTTGATCGTCATGCACGTTGTATTTCAGTTGGAGATTTCAGGCCGTTTCCTTT
>VWZP01005998.1:202310-284810 GCA_013396995.1 Dicaeum eximium | reverse complement strand
GATTTTACTAATTCATGATCCTAGTAGAGGTTTTTCGAAAGGGGAAATTTCATACTCAAACGATGACTCAGATCCCATCTTGGCCTGCAGTTTTGTTTTAGGGAGCTGTTCTTTTTTTATTTTTTCTTTCCATGCAGACGATATGATTAAAAAGCAAATATTTTAACATAACTTAGTGATCTGAGCTATTACTGAAATGTCCACAGTTTCACTCTTTTTTTTTTTCTCCTAGATTAAAGAAAACTTTAAAAATCTATTTGCTTTGACATATGACACAATATTTAAGAACTGAAATCATCAATTAAATCACACATCAGAAACATTTCCCTTTGGTAAAAAATATAGTGCTAGACGATGTACACTTTGAAATTGTTGTTAATGTTTAAAATGCAATCTGAAGTGCATATGTTATTTAAAAAAAAAAAACATAAATTACAAATTTTAAAAGTTTATGAAAAAAACCAGCAGTCATTTCTTAGCAAAAGCATTTGCAGAGAAATGTGTCTTTGGGGTTTGTGGATATGCATAGTTTTCTAGCATGAAAGCTGAATATGTTATTCTTTATTTTCTTTTTCTTTTTCCTGTTTAAAATTGATCTAAAGGAAACAGAGTCCTTTCATAGTACCTGTAATAAAGTACCAAGCCTGACATTCACATGAAGGTAGCAAAAGCCTTCAGGTTGTCACTGAAAATAGAAAAGGTGAATGTCGACAAGATTTCAGATTTTTTTTTTTTTTTAATTCTGGGGAAAGAGGGAGACTGAAGTTAAAAATAAAATCCTTGTATGGTCAACATGTTGGAGGAAATTCAAAGCCTCTCATAAAATAAACATATTTTAAGAAGTGTTTTGAATTTCACTGTGTAATTTCTGGCCAACAGAAATTACAGTTGTATCTTTGGAGGGACGTTGTGTTAGATCAATGGTCATTATGTGAAAAAAATAAACTGAAACCTGGATGCCTTTAACTCATTCAGCTGTTAAAACCTGAACTCCAAGGGAGACAGCTCTGCTACTGGAGAACTTTGCACCGGTGCAATTCTAAAATATTTGGGTTTGATGTTACGGGAGATATGTAAAATGTTCCTTGGGAAAAAAAAAAAAAAACCAAGTACAAAGCTTCGCGCGCTTTGGCGAAGGAGTTCCATCAGCGGTTATTAAAAATACAACAGTTTATGTCCCGAAAAATAAAGGAAATTATCCAAAGCGTGTGAATAAGCTGAAATATCCCAGCCTGGAGCATGCTGCAAGTTGTTCCTGGGTTGTATTTAGCTGTAACCTTTGGAGTGTGGAAGTCTGAGCGGGATATCTGCGGTGCCAGGTGAGGGTGGTGCATGCATCTGTGAGCACACCCTGGTGCAGCCAACGTGCCCCTTGTTTTCCAGCAGCATTATTAAGCAAAGCCGTCCATACTTCACCATGTTGTTACATGTGTCTGTCTGCTGATTATAAAATGTGTTAAACAGTATTTAAAAAACAAAAAAATGCAGAGCTGCGCTTTGATTTATTCAGCGAACAAAACATATGCTCGCTGTTCTGTTCTATGTAATTCATATGATCAATAAAATTTTCTTTAAAAAGAGCAACTTTGGCATTTAGAAGGATTATGCTGCTGAAGGAAAAAAAAAATGTTTCCCTCTTGCTGAATGCAGGCAACCTCAAGGCTCTTGCACGGAAATAAGTTTTTTGGATGACTAATGTCTATTTTTGTGTATTTGTGATTTCTAATCCTCAGGATCGAGGCTGTGCATTGTGGCTGTTACCCGCTGTGTCCCAAAGCCTTGGTGTATCCAGAGATATTCCCAGGTAGCTGCTTTGTTGCCTGTTCCTTCTGCTGAAATGTAATAACGTGATTCCTGCTAAAATCCAAAGTTTGGGAATAAACTTGAGTGAAAGCAATTGTTTATTTGGCAAGCTAGCATGTTAGTGTTAGGGCAAATTTTATGTGTTTTAATACATTAGACGAAGTTTATATTTGCCATCTGTTCTTTTAAGATAACAAAAAAGCAAGTTTTGAAATAGCATTCTTCATTGTTAGCATACACATCCCGTAATGATAGATTTTTGTTAAAAGGTCACTGATGCTGCAATGGTTTGCAGATTTTTATTTTTGATACACAGAAGAGGGAAAAAAAAAAAAAAAGCCAGGCCTGAAAATCACACCAAATTATTTAAACAATTTAATACTTAATACTATGCAACTGCAGTACAGGATACACACTAATGTAGTACCAGTCCTTCGAAAAATCTCATCACTAAATGTATCACATATGCATTGTGTTACATTAGAATAATGTATTTTAATCACCCAAAGGAGATGTCTAAACAGCACAACTACACAGTCTTATTTAGCATTAAACATCCTTGTGAGCTGAGGTAACCTTATAAAATCATGCTTAAATAATGTAAAACACGAGGCGGCACAGAGCAATATGCATTTTTAATTAGTAAAGTGACTAATATCGAGTGTGTGCTTTGAGGTTTTTGTTTCATTAAAAATGTATCTGTTTTTCCTGCAGCTGAATATCTGTATTCTACACCTGAACAGCTTTTTAAAAGGCTTCAGAATTTCTGCAAGAAACCAGATATTGTAAGGAGACATCTCTATAAGGTAGTTGTTTGGAATAGTTTTAGATGATATAATGCCATATTGAAGTACAAAGGGGAAAAAAAAACCTTAAAAAAACAACATTTAATTAACATACTAATGTTTAAAGGAAACATGCTAGGGAGGGATATTAGTCGTTACACTAACAAGGATTAATTAAACTAGATGCCAGTTGTATTAACCTAGGTCTTATGAAATACGTGCACTTAATGCATGCTACATGTTTTTTTTAATTTACTGTTTTCTAAAATAACTGTCCTTTACATTTGGACCCAAGAGGCTTATAAAAATGAACCTGGATTAATGCAACTCATTAGTTTAAAAGGAAAATAAAAGAAAGATCCTACAATTATACTAATGAGGATAAGCCTACCTTCCTATCCTAATTTAATCTTCAAAAAATGCAGGTGACAGTTATCAGGTAAGATTTCTTTGGCTTCTGGAATGACTTGAGTGATTTTCATAATTACGATTATTTTAGTTCTTTGCTTTGTAAGGTGTGTTGAGCATTAAAGTTTATTGGGAGCATAACTTACTGGTATTTATCATGTCCCCTTCTTTGCAGTTATTTCTGTAGAGAAAGTCCAGGTTCCGTGGCAAATTCTTCATTCAGGTTTTGCTCAAGTGTTCGAAGCTAGCCCAACTTTCATGGTTTTAAGTGGTTTACACTGATGGGAGTCACTTTTTTTTTTTTTTTTTAATTTGAATGTAGATGAAGCACTAAATTTTATATTATTCCAGTGAAGAGCTGTTAGCACACGATGCTGCTTTCAGAAGAATAACTGCAGTCTTTTGCCTGCTGCTTCGTACATTTACAGCGGTTTTTGACTTTTACTGTCCTGGCTGTGCCATGGGCAGGTTGGATACACGTCACCCCTGCACAACAGAGGTGTTTCAGCTCGTGAAAACCCCTGAATTCAGCTGGAAGTCCTTAAAGGCTTGGGGGTGCATGGAAATGCTCCTCGTGTTAACCCGTGTGACACAAACGCGGTTCTTGGGGCGTTCCCCGGCTGTCGCCGTCCAGCCTCACTGTTAATGAGCAGGTCGAGCAGTCTCCTCCTTAATTTGGAGTCTCATGCTGCCAACAGACCCAGCCTCATGCCTCCACCTCCCTCCCTCCCTCTGGGGACCAGAAAGTGTTGGGTCTTGCTGTGTCTCGTCTGCCTCTCTTCCCCCTTCCCGCACACACGGAGCAGGAGCAGCGAGGGCTTAGCCCCTGCCTTGACTTTTTTTGTGACCTAAAAATAGGCATTTACATAATGATACATCAAAGATGATGTTGTTTCTGCAGGAAACAGTTAAACCTCAAGGAAAAAAAAAGAAGGAGAGAACCAAAAATGCAATTTAACACCCAATTTCAAGCTCATTATCTTTCATTGTCTATTAACTTGGCAATGGTTCAGAAGGTAGCTCATAATAGTTTAAAATGCTGACTGAACACTTCCAGTGTTCAGCATTACTTCTTGAGTCAATAGTATTGTAGAGTTAGGCATGGGGGCTTCAAAGGGAAAGCAGCCCTTAAATGTTTACCTTGGCATTTCCCAATGCTTCAAGCTCCGTTAATGGTTGCATTCACGTGGATCTTCTCCCACATGGATCCCCAGCTCCTGAGCACAGAGCCAAGGCATGCAAAAAATACTGATACAAAATAGTACAGGTCAAAAATGTGTGTGCAAGCCCCATAGGCAAAATGCTGATTTGCTTGAAGGATTTTTTTATCTTGCTTTAAGAATTTCTTGGGATGATTAGTAGGCAGAAGCTGAAGGTGTTTATCCTACCCCTCATGCATGGGGTCTGCAGATCTTCTGAGTGTCAGAGCTGAACCTCTGCAACAGGTAGCAATGGAGCTGACTGGGGGATTGTTTTAAAATGAGGAAAGCAGAGCCTAATCCAGCACCTGTGAGCACCAGAGGAAACATCCCTGTTGTCTTTAATAGGCTTTGGATCAGCTCGGAGAATACTGTTAGAGTTGTCCTTTTGTGCCTACACCCACGTCCACCTAGTCTTCCTTCAGCATGGGCCATCCACAAAACCTCCTGGAAAAGGCTGGCTTAGAGCTGTGCTGATAAGGTCATTACAGCTGGAGTGATGCTGCTTTGTAAGGAAGCTGAACTGAGTGAAATCCTGAAGGCTAAGCAGCACTTGCATTGTATTTTCACCTTTTTTCAGATCACTATAATATTATCTCTGCTTTAGTGGACTAGAAAAGGGATCCCAGCACAAGAGGCAATGTTAACCAGCTCCTTGTCTTTCAGAAAGCATCCTGCCATACTCTGCATTGAGTTCATCAAGTGTCTGTGACATTTTGGAAGTAGAAATGCTTTAAAAGCAAATAGTGCTTTTCTCTGCTGGTTGGGTATTCCTCTTCACAAGTTGGGAAGTAATCACCTTGGCTTATCCTTTTACATATTGTTGGGATTTTATTACTCAGGATATCTATAATAATTAGACAGTGGCTAATTAAACAGGCAGTTGATTCCTTCAGATGTCCTCAATGCTTGTGCTAACAAAATTAGTGGCAGAAAGGAGAAAAATGGCAGCAGAGCAGTGGGCTTAGGGGCTGGACATAGGGAACTTCCCTGTGAAAATGCACAGACCAAGGCATTAAACTGTAGTTGCTTAACTCTAGGGAGCAGATTCATGCTGGCAGACTTCTAAAAATGTCCATAATGTAAGCACCTATGAAAACCTTCCCAGATGATGTATTGCTCACCCTGAGTATTCACACAGCACTCAAGGCTGGCTCATCTGCATTTCAGCTTTGCCTTCTGCCAGTTATTAGCAGAAGACTGAGATGAGAGGGAAGAAAATCTCATTTGTTATCAATTATTTGTTCTGTTCCAGTTTCATGGAATCAAACTCTAGTTCTGAGTGGTTTTGGTTGCCAAGGTAAGCACAGGAATGAAGCAAGTAACAACAACAGGGCATTGGTCAGGGCACACCACAGGACCTGTGAGTGCCCTATCTTGTAGATTTAAAGTTAAAATAAATAAAACAAAATAGGGCAAAGTATTTTTTCCTGCATTATTTTCTTAAAGTTTACCTTTCAGTTTCCTCACTTGAGTTTCTTAATTTAAAACAGCATGTATAAAGAGTATACAGTGGAAAGGGACAAGAAGAGTTGCCAAAAGCCAGGCATGGAAGGAGCTGACAACTTTAAATAATCTCTCCCAGCCCTCCCAGCTGAATGAGTGCTGGTTGACATGCTGTCAGCTTCAGTTCCTACAGAAAAATCCTACTCTCACTCATGCTTGTTTAATGGAGAAAAGAATTTGGCCCACTTTCTGACATTCATCTTCTCATTTCCATCACACTACAGAAGCTCACCTGCCTATGAAAAGACACATGGCGTGATTTTTTTCTTTCTGACACCACTGTAGAAGGAAGTCTGCTGAATTCAAAGGGATTAAACTGCTGTAAAATCAAATTAAGATCCCAGTTAGACCATAGACATCTGAATTGTTTCCAGTCTCAGGATTTGGCTATAAAGGGCAGTTCTAACAAACCTAACTTTTTTTTTTTTCTTTCCTTTTCTTTTTTCTCTGATTTGAGATAAAGCAGTATCTGGGGTATTTCAGGGAAATGTGTAGAAGGGAAAACTGCTCCTGGTCCAGCTTTCATGTTTAGGCAAAGCTGGGGAAGCAGCAAGAGGCATTCTCAGTGTAAGATGCAGAGCACTGGGCACGTGAGGGTGCAGGGGAGCCTGATGCCAGGTGTCTCATCAGCCACTCAGCCCTGTTGTTCACAGTTCCTGTAAAGGCCATGTGGCAGCCAGGGATGGTGCCTCTGCCTTTACCCTTACCCAATACCCAGCAAAACTCCATGGGAAATTAATTTTAGCATAAAGCAACCTGGTCTAGTGGAAGGTATCCCTGCCCATGGCAGGGGCTTGGAACAAGATGGTCTTTAAGGGCCTTTCCAACCCAAACCATTCCGTGATTCTATGATGTGTTTATGATGGTGTTTAAATAATTTCCTTAATTAGCTCAGGTTTTCCCCACCTTCAGCTGTGTTGAGTGGCTTCTTGTTCTGGAGTGGTCACCTGGAAGCAGGAGCTCCTCATCCATCCTTACTGTACCTTCCATTATTTTATAAACATTTGTCAAACATTTACAGTATCCCAGTCTTTTCAGTCTCTCCTTGTGAATGTTATTCCATGTTTATATTCTAATCTCTCATCATTCAAGCCATTCTGATCCTCGAGAGCTGTTTTTGTGCTGGTGTGATCATTGCTTTAGAGAACTCTGGGCCGTGCCATCATTTTATGTGATGTGTAGTACTCTGATAATTCCCAACCTGTTCCTTATGGAGCCAATCCTACTGTTTTCTTTTTAATGGTGAATGTATATTGAGCAGATGTTTGCTTACACTGTTCTCCAGATCTTTTGTCCCGGGCTGATAAAGTTAATTTAGAGCTTTATAGGGTATGCAAATAGTGCAAGTGTTTCCATCTATCCTGCTGGCTTTCTGTTCACGTGTAGCAGAGCATATTTGCAGAGTTAAAAAAGAAGGAATTGTATTGAATTTCTGCTTTTACCTGGCTAGCATTAGGTGCAGGTCAGAAGGAGGTTAGAAACACAAATGAGAAACTTGTATTTGCCTCTTGAGCTGCTCAGTTTCCCGTGAACGTGATTTAAAATGGTTTCAGAGGTGGTTTAGATCTGCTTGTCGGAGTCTGTGGGGGAAAGTTACAGGAATTCTGGAGTGCAGAGCTCTGTCTCCATGCTCTCCCATCTCTGTTCCAGTGCTTAGGCATGTGATCCTAAGGAAAAGATGTAACATATAAGGATTTTTTCATGTGAAAGAAAATGTCCATTACTTATTTGGAGCACAGAATCACAGACTAGTTAAGGAAGGTGCCTCTGCAGGTCAACCAGTCCAGCCTCTGCTCAAAGCAGGGCCCGTTTCAAAGTAGGATCTGACTTAAAACTTAGATTAAGTTGCTCAGGATCACATCTAAGTTAGACTCAAGTCTTGCACTTGCCATTCCCTGTGTATGGCTGATACAGTGAAACCCCTCTCTAGCTGAGGAGTTTGCACAGGTGGGAAGGTGTGCTGGGCTGTGGGGCACAATTTAAGCAATTTTGGGTGAACCTTAGGTTTTCAAGTAACTGTGGAAGAGGGAGATTGGCCTGGCTAAAGTGGATCCTCACTGTGGAAGAAATGAGCTGGCAGGAATGGAGTTGGAGATGCCTAATTTTGGGATCCAGCCACAGATAAATGGATATATGTGCAGATATATGTGTGTGTAGGTGGCCTTCACCTGAACTTCTCTCTGGGCTTGTCTTGCTCTTGGCTCTCTGAGGTAAATGTCCAGAAGACTCCAGCTCTGTGAAAATCACAGAATCATAAAAATATTTAGGTTGGGAAAGACCCTTAAGATCATTGAGTCCAACCATTAATCCAACATTTCCATCATCCCCAAATGTTGGTCTGTAGCTCACAGCAGTTGGCTGCACTTGCAGAGTAGGACTAAAGCAGTTATGGGGGCAACTTTCAGCATAAACACCAGATTTGGAACTTTTCATTCTGACAGTATTAGATAGCTTCCAGGGGAGTTTTAGAAAGCAAATGGAAACTGGCAGATGAGCCACTTCAAAACAGTAGATGGAGAAATGGGTCAAAGGAGATAGGAAGAAAAGTTGCAAAAAGCATGAAAACCTTTTTTTCCAGTACAGTTTATTCAAATTACCTTGGGGAAAAAAAGCAGGAAACTGTTTTCCCACTGTTATAGGCAGTCAGTGTGTTCTGAGCCATCCTATGCAAGGTACTGCATAGATTTGCATTGAAAATTTGATGGCTTTTGTTTACAGACAGCAAGAATGAGGTGGGCTTTAGAAGCCAATATAAGAAACTGCAGAACAGACCAGTTTGGCAGGGAAATACTGTTACTCTGCTGAGGTGTACTAAACAGCTGTGCCTTGGGCCTCAGTACACCAAATTCATGCAAAGCAGTGGTGGGTTTTGATGCTGGTCTCCAAAGGTGCTTGGAGTTTGAAAACTGATCTCCAAAAATAATCACTACAAACTGTTTTGCACCTTGATTCTTCCCCCTGATTCACTTGCAGAGTGAAGGAGCTGGATCACAGAGTAGATCTGATCTAATACAAATTGGCTCTGTAAATCATTCCAGTCTTGCCTGACAAATCTCAGGTGTTGTGTGGAAAATAAGTCTCCAAATCTTAATTTTGTTAAGGAGATTTTTTTAAAAGTGCATAAAATCTACACTAAATCAATACTGTGTGCTTGAACTCCAACTGTCCTGAAAGAACCAGTCTGAATGGATGAACACTCCTTATTAAATTCTAAAGGTTAACTCTGAAGTCTAATGATGGCAGAGTAGATATTAAGTGCTTCAGTTCTGATGTTAGGACACTAGAAACAAGTTGATTATTTCATGAAAGACACTGTTCTGCTACTGACATTATGCTGTTTGTTCTTTGTGGGAAGGTGCTGCTTTATGTGAAAACTTCGCTTCTTTTGATCTCCACATATTTAGGAACTGTTGATGGAATGATAGTGATGGAATTTTATTCCTTGAAAAAATGAATGGCCAGATCTTTGCATAGTTATCACTACTCAAAAAAAAAAAACAAAAAAAATGGAGAGAGATTATTCTCAAGTAAAGCCCAGGGTGATGATGGTCTCACAGAACTAGATGGTTCTCGTGGTTCTGCCATGTCCAAGAGGCATATTGGCCCCTGAGGGTGTTCAGTCCTTGACATGTCCACTGAGACCAGCAGTAAAGCGGAGGGAGCAAATAACCTGGGCCTGATGACCAGCTTATCTGTCTTAAAAAAACCCCACTGAATTCACCCATTTTTAAATAACACCACATAAGTATTCTTTGACCAACTGGCTTCCAGCCCTCCTGAAATCCTTCCCACATTTTGTGTCCCAGCCTCTAACACGGCTCCGTGTGCTTCTCTCTTGTGCTTCCTCGCAGGGCGAGACGGCCGGGTTTTCTTGGGCAGCGCTCGGCAGTAAATTCAGGTCTCTGCTCGCAGCAGAACCGAGGGAAGATTTGTGACAGATGGGGCTAAGTCACAAACTTGCAGCCTCAGGCAGAATTGTGGAAGTTTCCAGAGTGTGCCCATATTTACCTGATCAGAGAGAAAAGAAAATCTGCAGAGGAAGCCGAGCCTGGCTGCTTGTCATAGCTGACACAGAGCCATCTGCCACAAACCTGTGGCGGCTTCAGATCTCCAATCCCTGCCACCACCCCAGCTCAAATTAAATACAGATTCTTAGAGACGTTATGATGGTTACACATGTCCTCGGCATCACATGCAGGAGACTGTTCAAAAAAAATATGTGGCCTGTTGTGTAACCGCACTCATGTATCCCATATGTGGTGCCACATTGAATTTCCGGTTGAATCTGTTTTTATCCTTTGTACTGGATGACATGGTGCCTGAATTCTTTCTTTTCGCCGACACGATGGCAGCCAAGCTGCAGCTTCAAACGCTCACACTTGGCTGAGTTTCTACCTAGGTTGCCAGGTTATCATTGGAGCCTTATTGTGTCCTCAAAGGGCCACAGGGCCTGAAAGGAGGATCCGAATGCTGCCGGACTAATTGGGCAGCCATCTCCGGGTTGTTGGGAGGCAAAGGGCTGCTTGAGCACTTCTCTCTCTTTCTCCTTCTTTTTTTTTTTTTTTTTTTATTTGCAAATTAATGACTCTCTGGCAAAGGGGTTTTTAAGTGAAGGTATTAATAAGGGGTCTGGCAGGTAATCCCATGATTCGTGGAGTTACATTTGCATTTAATTAATCTTAAAGAAAGCTGAAAGATAAACAGCTGTAATTCAAACTAGCATGGGAAATATGCTACATGGTGCCATCTATCCGATAAAATGAAAGCCGAGACACTTGTTTTATTTCTCTCAAGGATGGAGAACAAACAGATAACAATCAAAATACTTCCAATAAAAACCAGTAGTTTAAATGTAATGGCAGTTCATCAAGAATCTTTGCATCCAGTTGCAAATACAGTCTTTTAAAGATAAATCACTTATGATTCCAGCAGTCAAGCCGCAATATTTGTTGATGTAAAATGTTTTGAAGATGTAGATTGTACAATAAATTTTTAATAAAGTGCCCACTGCAATTTTTAATTAGCATATCTCATTCATGTATAAGTGTGTACATCTATCTGTATGTTTATCACCATGCATATCCTTGTGTCAGAGTCAATGAATGCAATTGTGTCTTTATCTGATGAAGTAGAATTTGGTTTGCAACTGATAATAAAACCTTATGGCAATTCCAAGATTTTCAACTCTGCTTTGGGAAGAAGCAGGAAGAGGACTCTGGGTAAGGTGTTATGAACTGAAGCCTGGTAAGACTTACTTTGCAGACAGATGTGGTGTCAGCTTCCCTTGGATCAGGCAGGGCAGCTCCTCTCCCTGAAAGGGGTGGAAGGCATAGGCTGGTCCCCCTCCCCACAAGTGTCTTTGTGACTTTTGACACTATCAAGAAGCTGAAATGTCATTTTTCAGCCTGAGAGACTTTACTTCTTGTTAAAATTAGCCCATGAAGCAATCAAAAACAACCCAGGGAGACCCACTGGAAAGTGTTTGGTTGTTCTCCTAGCACTGCAGAGTTGTAATTTTGCTGTTATCATCTCTCTGCATGCAGGCTCCTGCTCCTTTCTGCTCAGCCAAAGCCCAGCTTGGCTTTAGGCACAGCTTGTGGTTGGGTGGACGTGTTCTTCCCAAGAGCGTAGGTCTGGTGGTCATCCTTGGAGGACCCAGGGAACAGGACTGTCCTGCACCCCTACCAGAGTGTATCACAGATGTTCACCAATATCATCACACCTTGCACCACAAATTGGAATATTTTCAGGCTTTACTGCTGAGGAAACTGAGGCATGGTGCAGTTGTAGCAACTGCTTCAAGTATCACAGTGAGTAATTCTCCAAACCAGTAAAAGGGAAAGAGGAGATGCTGTAGTGCTGCGCTCGGGCTTGTGGTGAGCAGACTCAAAACATCAAAGCTGTGTGGTTTGCACTCAAAGGCTCCTGCTGTCCTCAGGGCACACCCTCATCAGCCCCATGGCCAGAGGAGGTCTCGCCCAGCTCCTGGGTGAGGTGGAGCTCTGCCCTGCTGAATTTACTGCCAGTGATACTTCAGCCATGCCCAGCTCTGTCTGGTGAGCAAGGCTTCGTCTTGGTGGAAAATTTTTCCCTTCTTATGAACCCTTGCAAGTAACGTTTTATAATAGAAACTCTGTGAGGAGTTTAATTGCAGGGTAATAAATAGCAGTGCTGTGTTATCTCCTGATATGTCTTTACATTCTTAGCGAAGATGCACAGCTGCTCTGGAGCAAGGATCCCTGGAAGTGTTCAAGGCTGAATTGGACAGAGCTTGGAGCAACCTGGTCTGGTGAAAGCTGTCCCTTCTCATGGTGGGGCATTGTCCCCTCCAGCACTGCAGACTGAAACAATCTACAGAGTTTTGCCTCTCAGTTTCAGCAGAGGAAATGAGAGTGTCACCCCGTGCTGCTTCATTTCAGTCCTGCACTTCAGAAGGTCAGAGGGACAAATGGGGATCTCGGTCCCGTTGTTCCTACACACATGAGTAAGCGCTGGATGCAGACACCTAATCCTGTGAGTAGAGCAAGAGAATTGAACCTTGACTTACTTTTGTGTTTACTGATGTTTCACCTGCACTGACACAGCAGCGCCAAGGCTTTGTGACAAGTTTCAGTGCAGAGTCAGATCTGGGTTGTCCCGACTCTGTGCCAGCCTCACCAGGCAGCTCCTCCTGCATCAGTAACAGGCCAACCACCTAATCCTACAGTCCTTTTGTTGTTGCATTTGAGATCACAGGAAACACAGGTTTATTCCACATGAGAGTTGTCTTTTCCCGTATAATAGAAAGGAAAATCCTAAAACAATTAGGGAATTCTGTAGCTGACAGTTTCCAGCATTCCTAGCCCCACTCCGGTGCTGCAGGCACAGCGAGGAGCCGTGGCACTGACCAGCTTCCATCCCTGTTTGCAGCACTGAGACCTCTGCCTCAGCTCAAAGCTGTTCTGAATTAGGTGGTTAGATTTTTTCTAATTGCATTTTTAAAGACCGAGCCAGCAGTTCATTAGAAATCACGGAGCAAATTCTGCTTCTCTGTTACACCAATATAAATCTTGAATGAATTTATATCAGGATAACTGGGAGGGTAGAATGTACCTCCCATCTCGTTCCTCAGATTATTAAAAGTTAAAGGGCCTTGAAAATTAAATTCACCTTTCCCTGTTCAAGCTGTTTACTCTGTTTTTTATTCCAGAAAGGACAGTTGAAAATAATTAACCAACCTCCTTTCTGCTCATAGGCACTTTTTAGTTGGGTTCTCATGTACTAGCCCAAGACTAGTTTGTGTGGAAAAGACCAGAGGGCATTTTCTTTCAAACAAATTGTTTTCATGGGAATAATTTCCCAGAGAATTATATTAAAACCTTTCTGCGAATCCTTGATTTTTGAAAAAAAAAAAAAAAAAAAAAAATTCCTCTTATATATCCTTGATTTGGGGGACTTGGCAATGTATTTGCAGATATAAATGAGCACCTTAATTAAAGTCCTTCAGGATTTTACCTTCTAACAGGCTAACCTTATTTAACCGAAATACTTCTTGGCGAGGCTTCATCTTGCATGAAAATTTTGCCTCTGAGTTACCAACCCTTGCAAATAAGGTTTTATAATAGAAACACTGATAGAACTTTAATTACAGGGCAATAAATAGCATCGCTGCCTAATCTTCGGATATTTCTTTAGATTCTTAGGGAAGATCCGCAGCTGTTGCTGGGAGCTGATAATCAAGGGCTGTAGGGGTTGGAAGTTATTCCCCGCACCCCGCGGAAGCAGCAGCGAGCGCGGAGCGGGAGGAGGCTGCGGGACGCGGCCGCGAGTCCCGGGGAACGCCGGGGGGCCGCCAGGGAAGAGGGGAGGGGAACGGGGGAAAATCGGGACCTTGGCATCGATTATCCCACCCGCGGGAAAGGTTTTCCCCATCCCGGCGAACGGCCGAGAGGATGGAGGTACGGGCAAGCCAGGTTAAACGAGGCCAGTGTTGGTGTAATGGTAAAAAATAATAAATAATAAGAATCGTGGCAACGATAATAACGCGAGGAGCTGGAGCCGGGGGCGATCGCTGTCGGGGCAGCCCCGCGGTGCTCTCCGCGCATCCCGGCGCATCCCGGCGCTGCGGGCGGAGCGGAGCGCGGCTTTCCCGGGAAGCAGGGGACGGACGCGCCACCCGCCACTTTTTAGCATCGACATTATCGATAATAAAAATATTCTTTTGAAAATCATTAGAAGCGGTGCGATACGGAGACAGCAAAGAGAAAGGCTCCCCCCGCCTCCCCCGCCGTGGCTTTTCCGCGGGTGCGGAGCGGCCGCCCGGGTTGCGCAGCCTTCCCCCAGCCCTGCGCGCCTCCGGCCGCCCGTCCCCGGCTCTCCCGCCGTTCCTCCGGTTAAAACACAACCCCAAAAAACACCAAACGAGCAAAAAATGCCCCCAAGCCCCCGAAAGAAATCCCGGGCAAGGAGCGCGGCGCTGGGGAGGGATGGGAGGGATGCGTGCGAGGGGCTTAACCCTTGGAGCTTTGAAGGCAAAACAAGGAAATACGTTGGAAAGGCATGTCTGTAAACAATGATAATTAGCCTTTTCAAAAATCATAACACTGATTAAAATCTCGGATTCATTATTTATTCATCACAGAACCTCTTTGCAGACCTGGGAATAGTGATTAAAACCTAAGTGCTTCTCAATTTTGCACAGCTCAAAAGGAGCCTAAAAAGGGGTTAAAATGGAAAGGAAAGAGGAAACCAAGCAAACAGAATTCTTCTTTTAAGAACCAATACTTTCTTCTTCCCTTCCTGGCAGGAATACTCTTATTCCCCCAAATTTTGGTATTATGAAAATGTTTCTCATACTAAGTACAAGTGTTAGACTGAATCCAGTTGGTACTAAAATTGCAAACACACTTTCACTCCTAGAAAAGCCAACAGAAAGGAACTTCTTTTAACTCCATAATAGCAGGTTACAGAGTAAATGAACAACTGATGGACAACTGGCCAATTATGGTATAAATATCCGTTGTTTACAGCGAGGTGTTAAATGAGCCTTTCGAGCACAAAGGATCAGACTGTCTAAGCTACAATTTGTGCTTCATCCCATTATGTCTCCCCGAAAAAGGCCCGTGCCGTTGTAGGTAATGTGCACAGAACATATTTCTCTCTGTTGATTTTAGTTTGCTTTAATTCAATACACACTCTTGTTTACTTTTTAAAATTTAAATAAATGTCAGCATTGTATAATTTCTATGTTAACAAAGCAGTGAGCAAAATCCCTTGTATGTTTATAAAATATTATTGTTTAATTCACATAGTTTAGGAATTCCAAATGTTGAGAATAGGAAGGAGGCCAAATACCATCTGTTTATAACTATGATGCATCATCATATGTGTACTTTCAAAAAGAAGAAGAAAAAAAAAAAAAAAAAAAAGCTTGGTCAATCATGCCACTGTTCTATCTGTTAGGAATATGGTGAGGATTTAAAATCTCTCTGTGCCATCCGCAGGAAATTTTAGCCTGGTTTAATTCTGAGCAGGGATGTTACAGGAGTTGCTCAGGTCTGTGTTCCTGTCACAAGAGCTGCAGGAAACACTCACGTGCCCCAACCACTGCAGGCACCAATTCAATCACTTTCTCCCAGCCTCAATATTCCCCACTTCTAGAGACCGAGAAGCAAAACCTGAGAGATTTATTTAAACTGCTTTATAGATTCTGGGGGGAGAGGGGAGGTGTGGGTGCATCTGGGGCTTCATTTCCAAGCGCTTCATACGTTTGTGTGCTCGTGTTTTTAAGGACAGAAGGAAAGCATGAGGATTTTGTAGCCTGTCTTGCAAAACACAGGCTATAGACTATCATTCAGCTGATTCTGCAAATAGCTTAAAAAAAAAAAACAAAAAACAACCCTCTGTCAAATGTTAGTAGTTTCAGGTCCAAGTTAAAATAGGTCCTTGTTAAAAATAATACATTCCATACTACGGAGTGGTACGTAATGTGCATTTTAAAGAGAAGGTAGTCTGCAGGCTTAAAAACAAAGAGAGTGTCTCCAAGTTAAGTAGATAAGAAGATTTTTTTTTTCCAAACCCAAGTTAATTAGCTGGTACGTCAAGCCTCATAGATGTCTTCCTACCTTTCAAGGGCTGAAGAATCCCCAGTAAATGTACTTAAACTTCCTAGCGAGGGCCAGCGAGATGAATGCAGAGATTAGGGCGAGTATTACTGTGCCTGCTCAGTGCATCCCAGCTGCAGTTCATCCTACTATTGATAATGATGCTTGGAGTTACTGAGGTGGTTTCTGAAACTCACATATGGGGTCCTTTCCCCAAGGATGAGGAATAATAGCGGCACTCAGGTGGTACAGGGAGGGTAAGCACAGATTTGCAGTTGTCTTTGCCTGGTGCGTGGTGACTTTTCAGTCATGCTGATTTAATAAAGGGAGAGGTACATTCAGGACAAGGGCTGTAATTCTCTGGTACAGTGTTTGATTTGTGTTAGCAAACAGGAGGTGGGGGGGGGGAAGCACAGGTGAAAGGAAAAAAAAATTGTCTGAGCTTGCTGGAAGCCAGCCCTGGCAGAACGCTGGTGCAGTATGAAACGTTTTGTGGCCAAACTCTCAGCAATTTCTGTAATACCACAATTTAGCATACTGTACACTGCACTGAAATGCCTGGGACTTTGTTTTTGAACTTCTTCCTTTCTACTGTTACACTTAACTTGCAGCATCTTGAATTACTTAGCTACACCCAGATAGAAAGTTACCGTTTCCTCAGCTCTACACACTGCACTGGGCTTGGTGCTAAAAACTGTCCCTCAGAGTGGAAAAGCCTTTCCAGCCCTTTCCTCTATATTTCCCAGCCTTTAACATAACCTTCTGAGACAGTTTATTATCTTGAAAGACTTTAATATTTTTAATTAGGAAAAGGAAATGCCTTACACACCTCTCTGAAGTAATCTTTTTGGAGCTGGTTCCATCAAGAGGGATAATTTGCTACTGTGCCATGAGCTTAATCTGCTCACACTGACATTACAGGAGTGAGAAACAGGACAAAAGGCACCTTCTGTCACTGCAGTTTGCAAAAATATTCATAAATGTAAAATGTATACAATCCCAGCTTGAAAAAAAACCTGGTGCCAGCTCCACACAGCCAGGCATGCATTCCTGCGTATTATTTCCTATTTTCCATGGCTAAGTGATCCTGGGTCTCCTAAGCTGAGATAGCAGCCAAGGGGGAGATTTTCTGATTATGATGTGCATACCTGTCCACGAGGAATTCTGTGGACCCCTCATGCTCGTTTATCACCAAGTTTTTACACACTGGAGTAGTTCCATGAGCTGCACAGAGAGGCTGCTCCAAAGATTGCTGAGTACCATGTTCACTGCGTGCTGGTTTCGTGCTGTTCCTGGGCACTCTGGGTGAGTGTAGGGAAATGAGCATTTGGAATCATGCCCCAGCACAAGGTATAAATCCTTTATAAAGAGCTGTGGTTGAGGCTGGATATCCAGGACATCCAGATGGGAACATCCAGGTGGGACTGCAAACAGAACATGCACCAAGCATGAAGCACGTGGTAATTCACGAGGAGAATGTGTTCCTTGGTCATCACACTAACTTCTTACATCCTTTTGGAGTCTGAACACCTTGTGCTTCCCCTTAGCAGAGGTAACTGAGGGCATTGATTGTCTCACAAGCTCCTGGGTATTAACATTTAACCATCCTATAATTTGGTTTTTAAGTGAAAGCAGGGAGATTAATAAACTTAATCTAGCATTCACACAGATTTGAGGACAGCTGACCTCTGCCCTCTAGAGACCCAGGCTCATTTAAGAATCTGCATCAGAGAGAGCCCCTACAGTTGTGGTGTCACAGCCAGTGCTGTCCCCATGGGCTGCAGAGTGTCACCCTCGCTGTCTGCAGCAGGAGCAGTGGTGACAAGGAATTTGCTGTTTTTATTTATGTCTCCCTCTTCTAGAAGGGTCAGTGTTAACAAACATAGCTCCCTCCTTCAAGATAGAAGCTCTCCTGGGGATTGGAACAGCAAAAGTAAAATCTTGGTCAGAAACAAGTCAATCTTTCAATTTGTTTGCATATAGGAGAGAAAGAAAAAAATCTGACCAAAAAAAAAAAAGGGGGGGAAGCAGGCATGTCAAGTCTTTGTTTTTGGGGCACAATTTTGCAAATTTGACATTATCTTAGAAAATTTCCAAATCAGGAAAGCCTTTCATGTTGGAGCGTTCAGCTAACGGAAGTGCTGCCTCAAACTGTAAAGCATTATCTGTGGATTTCTTTGCACATTCCACGTCCTGCAATTCTTGGGGAAAAAAACTTGGATAGGAGCAGTTTGTCAATGCTATTAATAGATATGTTTAATGCAGAAGTGTGCAATGTGATGAACAGCCTTGGCAGGAACCATATCCAGCCTGATTGTATTGTAATACTGTTTGATGCAGCAGTGTGTTTGATCAGTTACAAGTGATGAGTATCATATCACATCAAACAATTTAATACAGTCTCATTGTATGGAATTATGGCTGCTGTCAATCATCATGTGGCCTATTCCTTACAGATCTGTCTTTGGGAGCTAGAATCCAGTGGTAGCTTCATATGCATTAATAAATAAAGTGCTGCTGAAATTCCACACAGACCTGTTGAGGTTTTTGTTTCTCTTTCATGGCCTCTTTATTTTTTATTTCATTTTCATGATCTTTTGTCACTCTCTCCTTTTTGAAAGCTGTATGGAGGGAATTCACCTGGTCAACAGGACACGGGGTGGGGCTGGCATGCTTTGAAGAATGCTTGGAAAACATCTAGCAAAAAAATATATATATGAGAGTTGGGAATTTTGTTTTTCTGTGAATAGCAGGCTGAGTATAAATCCACTGAACTTGTTTTCAGCTGAAGCTTCACAGAGTCTCTTTTCTTGGCATCCTCAGGGGGAGGAGAGGCTATCTATTAAAAATGCATATGTTTTGTCTTACTGCTTGGCGCACCTCACTTGATAACCCCCTACTTTGGTTTGGGGATGGCACTCTTTGAACTTAAAGTCTCTTCCTTAGGACTGATATATTCAAGGTGCTGGAGGGGAAGCCTGTGTCAGATGAAAGATATGTATGTAAATAACGGTGTAGAGGTGGGGTTTAAGGCATCACCCATTTTACTATCAGTTTCAGACATATGCTGCTGTGCTGCTGGCTTGCCTTGCTCCCACTCCCTAACACAGAGGATGGTTTTTAATGAAGTCATACTCTGCTGCCTACAAATATGGGGTCATGCTACACTTGTACAGGAGCGGTGATTTCAGTAATGTTGCTTATTGTGGTCAAAGAGGGCAGAAGATTGCCTTTTTGCATCGTGTGGCTCTGGGGTTTTGGAGCCTGCACAGACAAATTGATTGCATTGCAGTAGGGCCACACGTTCAGAGAATGGAGGTGTCACGCTGGAAAGCCAAATTTCAGCAGCTGATTAATCAATGTAATGACTGTAAGTTTTCCCACCTTTTGCTACTGTCTCAGCCTGCAGATCTAAATAAGACTGGTGCTTGAAAGGGAAACCTCAGAAGAAATTTTTGTAGATGCTAAAGGAAGTGGTTCTTGGCTTAATAAATGACACATTTCCTTCTACATCAAAAATTATCCTCGGGGGTAAAACAAGGCCTGGTGAGAGATGGGGACAGGAATAAGCATAGCTGCATTTAAGAGATATTTCTGATTGACTTTAGCATGGGGACTGAGTTTGAGCTCACCTTGGTTTGGGGGTGCAGCCTGGCTTTCCCTGGCACAGATTTCCCAGCAAAACTGCACTGATGGATCACAACAAAGTACTGGGAGCAGTCAGGGCTGTGGAATGGTCAGGAGGAAGCTTAGCATTATGTAACTCCAACAACCTGAACTCTGAGGCATCCATATAAAGCAAATAAATAAAGACCCAGCTTGCTCGTGTAATATCATCCACCTGATGATTCCTGAGCACTGCTCAGCCAGGTATTTCCTCTGCCTCGTAATCCAAGCAAGATAGACAGGACCCCATATGCTCTGTTTTCCATATAGGAATGGGTTGTCCTGTTACACAAATCATTCCAGAATCTTATTATTTTTATGGATTATAAACTGGCCCCAATGATACCCTGCTCTTGCAGATGAAGCTGATTAATTCAGAGCCAAACAGCCCCACAGTGTCTGACAGCCTGGGCCTTATGGTGCAAGGTAATGCAAAGATAGAAAGGGTAAAACAATACTTAGAAATGTCTTTGTAACAAAATTGTTTTGCTTCAGAGCTGGCTTGTTATGTGGCTGCTAATGACACTCCAGGATCACACAGCACCTGAAGCAGAGCGTGTCCTACCCTGGTTTATCTCATGTCTGGCATTAATTGGCAATGGCTCCGTCTGAGACTGTGATCCAGTCAAATCCTGTAGGCCACGCAGGTCTGGGTGGTATTTAGATCAGAAAACTCATCCAAGCAAGAGGAGCATTGGTTTGCCACTAATCCACAGGAGAGCAGTACCTCCACAAGGTTATTTGTAGATTATAAGGCCAAGAAAGGACTATTTGGATCATCTGGTGTCACGTGTATAACACAAGCCATATGACTTCCCTCAATTAATTCCTGTTTGAACCAGAAAACCTCATCCTCTACCGGTCTAAAAATTGCCAGCCATGCAGAAGCCACCACAACCTTTGATAATATTAGATATGGTGTTTTCAGAGAGATTTTGTCTCCAACAAAGGGTCAAAAGTGACATTTATCTCCTGTGATTACTAGATACTTGTTGCTAGGGCAAGAATGTGAATCCCAGCACTGAGACCAAGGTTCCCAAATACCAACATCTTTACCTGGGTTTTTCCTGTGGCCCTATCTCCATTGAAATCCTTAATTTAGCCATTTTTGTGGTTTCTATTGCAAAGGGCAGTTCTTTGGCAGGCACCACAGTGATTTGGTGCACATAGCAATGGTCTATTGATAGATAGTGGTCCCTGCACTTATTTGGTGGAATCCACCCAAAATCACCAGGAATGGCATTGCTAAAATGAAAACCATACCTATAGTTAAGAGGCTTTGATTAGATGTGCTTTAAGGGTTTTAACAAAATAAAATAAAAGAAAATAAAAGAAAATAAAAGAAAATAAAATAAAATAAAATAAAAATTGTGCTAGTGTAGGTTGTGAAACCATTGCTGCTCGCTGGGATGAAAGGCACCATATGTGAAACATGTTGCTGATTTCTTATCTCCAGAAAAAAAATGTTATTGAAGTGTAGAGGGACAGAATGATTTGTTTCTGCTGTAGGGGCAATGTTTCATGGGTTTAGAGAATGAGGATAGTTCCCATTCCCTCACTATATGCAACCTAAATGAGCACTGCTGAACTAAAATGTCAGAATTTAGTTCTAAGGAGGAAAGTTGTTTTTTTTCTTAAATCCCACAGAACATTAATTTTTGCAGGTGTTCACCCTCAGTTGTACCATGCATACATCTCCCTCCTCCAGGGCACAGCCTATGGAGTCCTGAGAGAAATATTATTTCTCAAACAGTGAAATGTCCCTCCTAGCTAAGGAGATGGCCACATCTCTCCCATGATAATGATAATAAAAAGCCTCACAGACCAGCAAAATTCAGCCCCTCCTTTTATTTCTCGGAGGGTGGAGGGAGCAAAATTCTCAGTGAATGTTTGTTGCAGGGACAGAGAGCTGTGGGACAAGAGGACCCTTCCTCCCACGGGTCCAGTGCACCCAAGTGACCCCACCCTGGGTGAAGTGAGGGACCCAGCCATGGTGGCCCAGGGACCCAGCCTTCCCCTCCTCATAGGATGCTCAGGACACACTTGCTGTGAGCAGATCCCCAGTGGGGGTGTCCAACACGAGGTCTCCAAGCATCTCTCTGAGAGGATGATCTGACAGGGCTTTCCCAACATTAATGGTTCCATGGGATTCTCCATCTTCCCTTTCCTGCCCTCCTGCCTCGGGTGCAGGACCCCCAGCGAGTTACAAGTGTAAGAGCTGCTGGGAAAGAGGTCGGCTAATAAATGATATCGGAATCCTAGTCCCAGATTTTCTGTTACCAACATGCTGCGCAACTAACACTGTGACACTTTGGCAGGATGATGGAGAAAAATCCCGTGCCAGCTGACTGATGAGCACCCATCTTTTTTAATTAATTGGGTTGAAAAATGTCTTGTGTCAGTTTGAATGTAGGAGCTCTTTCAGCTGCGTTTTTCTGGATACTTATATAGATATATCTAACTGCAGATTTGAGAGCCCAGCATGAGGCCTCACAAATGATAAAAATATGTATATATTAGAATTATACACACTCACACACACACACATACGTGCACATATTGGATAAATTGATACTTAAACATATATGTGTGTATATAATGTTCTGTTCTCTGTTCTGAGGGATATTTATAAATAGATTTTATATATATCTATTGCTATTATTCACAGCTCAATGTGCATGTGTATTATAAAATCTGTTTGGCTTTTTTTTTCCTGATATGCTTTTTAGTTTTTAGCAGAGTAATATATCTGATTTCTCTTTAAATTAAATGAATTTATTTGTCTGCCTTCCCTTAATGGAATCAGTTTTGATATACTCTTTGTTCATGCTGTTACAGGCTTCAGTCTAAGGGCTCTTTGTATTAACTTTTTAAAGTTACATTACAAAGAGGTTTTAAGATTTCCCAACAGGCTTTTATTTAACCAGAGCTTTTGATCTCAAACCTGCTGGGGCCTAGTGAAATCCTTACCAATTCTCCAGTAACTCCTCACTATTGGAATTTGAAAAGACCCACCTGAAGGATTTAACTCGCTGTATGGCTTCAGCCATCCTTTAGATGCTTCTATTCATGCAGACAGCGAGGGGGTCGAGGGCACCCTTTGTGATCCTCCAAGTAGCCTAAGGTGCCCTTTGCATAAGTTGTACTCCTGAGGAAATAAAAATCAGGAGGACACAAACCTATATACCTTATTTCCTGCTATCTTTACTTAAAGGAGGAGCACAGGGGGTCTGCTTAACATCCTTTGCTACCTAAATACCTTTTGGACATGGGAACTCAATAAAGGAACTTTCATTGCATCCATTACCCTACTGCGGTGCATAGCAAATTAGATTTAAAAGGGTACTTTTTCCCTTACAGCTATTTCTATCATTTTCTTTAAAATTTCAATTTAGTGTCTAGTGACAGAATATTCTGTAATGTACATTAGAACTATATAACACCAATTATGCTAACTGTGAACATTATTTCAAAAGAATTAGTTATATTAAGTTATAGATAAACCATTGGGGAAAAAAAAGGTCAGGTTAGGAAAAAAAAAAAGGAGCTATGTGATAATGTTTTAAAGGAGCAACATGAAGTGAATGCTCTTTTCATTTTTTAATCCTTTCATTTTGCATAACCCACACTGAAATTTTGCTATTGGCTTGGTCTTGGTTGTTTAGGCAGGGGGGTGGTGTGTCACCGTGTTAGTTTACAGCTACAAATCATGGTGTAAAACCTACAGCTGGATCCTGTGGTTGTGGAGAAACATCATTTCCTCTGTTTGGGGGGAAATGGAATTGCAGAAATCCATGAAAAGTCTTCTGGCAGACACTGATGACCAGTACACAGGAAGAAAAAAAAAAAAAAAGAAAAAAAGTAAAAAGGAAAAAATGCTGGCAGACCAAGCTTGAAAGAATGTAACTAAGCACATTCTTGTCACAGTTTTGGTTGTGTTTTCTTTCTCATGACTGTACCACACATGATATGTCTGTTACCTGCATTTTGTGTTAGCTTTCTCAGATTAATTCCTTTTCTATTTCAGCCCTATATTAAAATAAAACCACTCCACAGAGTGCAAGAGAATCTAAATGTACCTGATGTTTTCATGACTCTTATTTTCATTTGTCTATTTCCTATTGGTTTGTGGGTTGGAGGAGTTTTGAGTTTCAAGACATTATGTATTTGTGCTCTTTCTTTGTGTGCAGTTGATCTGGATGTGCATTGCATTGGAGATGTTTTTGTGTAGATGAATAAAATAAAAAAATCTCCATTTGAATCCTTATTTTTCCCTGCCTTAGAATTGGTTCAAGACTTTTGCTGGAACCATGTGTGGTTTGGTTATTTCAATTTGTAGGGATTCCTGGCAAATCATTTGTGTTTGTTTGACGTCCTGTGGGATCAAACTGCCATGAATTTTGAATGTTCTAAAAACTGTGTAGTTTACTTCAGCTAAAACCGCCTTCCACTTGAAAACATAAATCAGCACAGTTGAAATCTAGTCAAGGTCTTTTTTTTTTTTTTTTTAACACTTGGGATTTGCCTCAGCTCCAGCTTGAGCTGAAGCATCTCTGTGCTGGTCCCTTGCATCCAGAAGAAGAGCTGGATGACACTGCCATGAGTCAAGTGCCAAATTGCTGAGCAGAGGACGGTCCTGACTGTCCATCACAAGTGATGGGCAGACCCTGAAATGTGCTGCCCTGCCTAGGATTGCACCTTCTGCAGGCTCACTCAGGGTGGCTTTTCCTTTTTTGGGGCCTTCTCACACTGGTCTAGAGTTCAATGACTTCACAAAACCCATCAGACTCCAAGTCAATGAGAGAATCACAGAACCATTTAGGTTGGAAAAGATCTCCAAGATCACCAAGTCCAATTTAGACTTTTGTTCAGGACTCTTTTAACTTTCAGCCGCAGCTCCAAGTGGAGTTACAGTAGGAACTTTTACTTTTTCTCCAGCAGTGAAGTGAAATTGGAAGCAGATGTGAGCGCTGGCATTGTCTCTGGGGGACAGATGATGTTATTTCACCAGCTTGACATCTGTTGAGACTTGATTAAACCCAAAGCGTGCTGGGCTGGTCCTGTTCTCTAGATCCTCTGAAAAGGGATTTGTCCCACCAAGAGTATTTGGGAATTCAAGCCTCCCTTAAAAACCTGGAAGCCTCTGAGCTGGGGCTTCAAATTGGGCTTTTTTTATGTGCAGAAGATGCAAACTGCGATGGATAGATTTACACCTTTGTGGCACGGATGTGAGGCTTTAATATGAGTCCATCTTTATAGAGTAGTGGGAAAGAAAGGCCAATTGAGAGGGGAAGAAGGAGCTTTTGATTGGCAAGGCCTGATGATACTTTCGAATGCATCTGTGTGCGCCCACGGGAAGATGCCCTGATCCAAGACCTTTATTCTTAAAAACTTCCTGACAACTTTGCTGGGCAATGTCATTCTTGCCCACCCCAAAAAGGGGGAAGCTGTGTTCCTCAAGCACATCTTTTCCACCGAGCTGTACCCATGGCTCTGTGTCTTGGAGGGGTATAGAAAACCCAAATTTCCATGTGGATGGCGAGGGATGCCTTTGTGGAGGGAGCAGCCTCGGATGCTGCCCAGATGCCTGAATAGCTCCCAAGGAACCAAAGCATCCCAAGTTTTGTTCAAGCAGCTCCCCCTGTGACCTTTGGTAAGCAACTTAACCTGTTATCCTCAGGATCCCCAGTAAAATGGGAGACCTTAATACTTATCTGGTGGGATAACAGTGCTTAATACTTACCTAATTGGATGACAATACTTACCTACATACCTCACAGGGGTGTTGTGAGGATTAATTAGCTAATGTTTGTAAAGTGCTTTGGAGATGGAAAGCGGTATATAGCAGTGCTAAGCACTGTTACTCCATGTCAGCACCCAGACCTTAAAATGGCTAAGGCTGCAATAAGAGTTTTTATGTGTTTCAAAATAAGCCAATTCTGCAAGGCATCCGGATGCTGGGATTATTTTTAGGCAGAGATTTCTAAGAAAGTTGGGAAACAGAAGGGTATAATTATATGACCTGAAACCTTTTGTTGTTTCTTTTGGTTGACCAGCTAAACAATCTTAGGTGTTGTTTGATGAATTGTAAAAACTGCATGTTGGAGTTTAAGACATATCAGTGTTTACTCTTGCTGATCAAACAATATTCGTTGAAATAAATATCTTTGCTACAATTTGGACAAACAAATATATTAAATAAGCAAGAGGAAGTATTTATTCCTGTGTTCTTTCTTTCTGTGTTTCTTTCTGTAAGCAGTTTTTTTTTATCAGTGTAATTCTGCTCTTGTTCCCATTAGGGTAACTGAAAGGTAACACCGCTGCAGTAAATGGAATTACACCAGATAGAAAAGCATTATGTGAGAGCAAAATTATATTTATATGTGGTCTGAAATGCAACCTAACACTTGGTTTTAAAGAAAAATTAAACCACCCGTTCCTAGAAATATGTATAAATGCAACTTTAACAGAAATTGTCAAGTTCTTTGTTGAATCCTGCTTGTTTCATGGCAACTCCTAAGCAGATTTTGCAAAAGGAAGGTCTGGTATAGCATAGACCATATTTTCCCTTTTGTGGGAGGAAACTTTGCAGGATTTTTGCCTTTAAATATTTTATTTGGTTCCTAATGTGGACTCTCAATCCAAGAAAGCAACTTTATAGTTATCAAAGCACCCATTTGTATATTTTTTGTTAGAGCATTTCTTCAGATCTTTTCCTCCCAAGTGTTAAAGAGAATTCCCACAAATTCCTAAAATCTGTTAAAATACAGAACAGAGTGCTCACACTGGTATGTTGTATGTTGGCTGTCCCTGGTAAAGAGCCTGTGCATTTTCATCCTGGGTCTGCAGAAGAAATCTGATCTCCTGCTGGGCTAAGCACCAGGATTTCGTTGGCTCTAGGACCAGTTCTTACATTTCTACATCGGGCAAACATAAGAATGGATAACACTTGAAAATAAAACCTACCCCAAAGCTTTTTGTGTGGATATCAGGTTGAAAATGCAAAGAGACCATTCACCATAACCAAGGGTGAGTGAAGGTAAATGGCACCAGGGAGCTCAGAGCAGCCCAGAGGGAAGCTCAGCCCAACCCCGGGCGCGTTGTCGGTGTCCCGGATGCCAGAACAACCAAGGGGGCTCTGGGGGAAGCCAGGTGTGGTTGTTGGGAAGGAAATCTCCCAGGTTACCTGGTGTTTGGCCCTTCAGCTGCCGTGAGAGCCCAGCATGAGCCACAGGTGCTGAATCCAGCTTGGGACCACAGGAGGAGGTGAAGTGCAGGATGACTGATGCTGTCACCATCGAGCTAGTGCTTATATAATATATGCATGTGAATATAACAGCCATGGAGCACTCTGCTCGTGGTGTTCCTGAGGAGGAGCTGAGGGGATGAGGGCATTTAGTGTTTGGGGAGAATTATTTGTATCTAGGCAGCAGAATTCGCAGACTTGGAAGCTGGGAAATTTGGGTGAAGTACAGGACTGTGCTAACCCCTCACTGCCCGTCGTGAGCATTTCCCAGGTCAGGAACTCTTGCCAAAATGGAGAAGTTTGCCATAGCCAGTGCCTGGAGCTAAGAAGGTGAAATGCAGACAGGGAGGGAAAAGGTGGGGAAAGAGGGGGTTGCAATGGGGCATCAAACAATGGAGAAAAAAAAGTAAAAATCTGAAATTCTGTCTCTGCTCTCAATGAGATGGTGCAGTGCCCAGGTGCCACCATGATGTAGACAGACACAGATAGGCAGAGCAGTGGGACTAGGCTCTGCATCACATGGTGGGAGAGCCCTTCTGTTATCTCTTTTGCCTCAGGAGACCTAAAGAAGATGTAGCAGTGGATAGTTTTGTATACCTGGATTTAATCTTCTCTCTCCTGCCTTACTCAAATCAACTCCATCTGATGGTGTAGTACATATTTCCAGCATATTCACCAGTTTGGCAGCACTCCTTTGACAAAGATGTTCTGGGAGGGAAGCACAGCCCAAAGTCCACCTTCCTGAGCAGACTGTGCTTGCTGAGCCAGCAATGAGTGACATGTAACTCAGCCAGTAACACCTGAAATTGTTTCAGTGAAGTCTACAAGAACTTGTATGCCAAAGTTTTCTTTCTTTCCTTTTCTGATAAATGCTTAAAAGATAACGATTTGTATTTAAAATTAAAAAAGAAAAAAAAAGAGAGAAAGAAAGGTAGTGGTCATACAACTAAGACAGTGCTACTGAACAGGAGAGCTTCAAGGGGACACACGATGCTCAGTCACTGAGGCTACCTCTGGCAGTCAAAGAATCACAGAACTATAAAATCATAGAATGGTTTGGTTTGGAAGGGACCTTAGAGATCATCTGGTTCCAACACCGACAGGCATATCTGGGCTGTGGTTCATTCTATATTAAAAAAGCTCAGTGGTCCCTTCCTCACCTTTGGCCAAGTATTTATACTCTTCCCTGGGTGCAGCACTGATGTTCCATGGTGCATGCCCACCCTGGGGAGCCAAACTGACCAAACTCCCAGGCAAGCCTGGGAAATGAATCTCCAAATGGTACCTGGAGGTGTTAGCCCCAGCCTAGAGAAAGGATGTAGGGTGTGGGATAAGGAATATTGAGAAAGGTAGAGCCATAGCAGCCTCAGAGGAATCTGGATAAGACATCAACAAAACAGCTGAAGAAATTACCTTACTGCTTTTAATCACTGCTGGTGCTGTAGGTGGTCAGATACAAAAGATGAAAAAACAGGACAAGAAAGGGCTGTCTTAAATTAAGCATTTATTCAGAGATGGACTAAATTAAGCAAAGGACAGGATGTGCAGGATGCTGAGGTCTGTGGCAGACCGGAACCCTCTTGTTTCTGCCTCAGCCTCATCTTCATCACTGCAATGAAAAGTATTTGTGCTCTGCTCAGCGTGTGTGGATTTCTGCAGCCCTCAATGGGATTGTAGGGAGAATCAAAGTGAAGAGTCCTCTTTAGGTCCTCAAGAAATAGAGCTTTCTGCTGGTTAACCATTACTTTGCATTTTCCCTTCCTTACAAAACGACTGAGGTTAAACATTAAGCGCCTGCAGTGAAGGACACCTGTATTTGCTGGTCCCATTATGCAGCTCTACTGAAAAGGCTTTACAGCTGTCTAAATTAGCATAATTAAATCCACATCAATTAAAAAACCTCCATCATCTCTCTCCCCTTCAGATGCAGATAGTCACATTTGTCTAAGGTGCTAAGTGACAAAGGAACTTTTTAACAGTGGAAGCTCGAGCTGAAAGGAAGAGTAATACGGGTTGTATATTGGCCCAAGGTTCACCTTAACACCAGTGGAAGTGATTAGTGGGTGCTGCTCTGCCTAAAGAGGTAGAGCTGCCTTTTGCATGACAATGATGCCAGGACCCAGAGCCAGGCATTAGAGATGTGCATTTTACAACAGGCTTGGCTTCTATTGCTCCTTTATACCCCATTAATGGGGGGAAACAAAGCCTGGCATGATTTGGCCAATTTCCCCCACCCTACATTCTTCCCTTTTTTGTTTTTTTGGGGCTTTTTTTTTTTTTTGGTTGTTTTGTTTTAGGGTTTTGTGTTGTTGTGTGTGGGGAAGCCCCAGTGACCCCGGGATAGCAGCAAGGCTGCGCTGTGTGATGCGAGCGAAGAGAATTCCTCCAGATGAAAACTGACATGGGGTTCAGGGGTTAATTTCTGGAACAGGCGCATTTGCATACAAATGAAAAATGATGGAATTTCTGTTCTCCTAAATTTTCAATGTCATCAGCATCAAACAGCAGTCAGTGCTCCCTTGCTGTTTGAAGAATATTCATTACTTCAGAAGAAGGGGCACCTTGTTTGGTATTAATCTCCTCTTCAGGTCAATGACTTAATTTGCTAAACTCCATCTAAGTGCCACTCACTTTTAGATTTCTCTGCTATTCTTTGTTATTTTTCATAACATGTTCTTAATACTTTTTTTATTTGTAAGGGGATACGTGTCCCCAGCAAATGCAAGCAGGAGGAAGGATTGCCTTTATTTATATATTTATTTTCACCCAGAGAATTCAGCACCCGTCTGTATCATTTGTAGCACGTTTTGGTGTCTGCTCACCTTAAAATGCATGGATGTTTTAGAAGAAAGAAAATAACTCCTGGACTCAAATGGGAAAACAAACATTTTTCGTTCAGAACTGACATTGAAATGGACGTCTGGTGCCTTGTGCAGCAAGGTTATGGGGTGTCATGCCTCTAACAAAAGGTAACAAGCAGCTGAGTGATTAATCCCCCAGAGAAAATCACAATATTCTTTTAGTTCCTGCCTCTGGAAATTCTCATCTGAAACCACAGTGGCTGAAGACGTACTCGAGGAAACTTTTGTGCTGGCTCTTATTTCCCCATTGTCCTCTCCGTGTCTGCCAGGGGCCTGAGGAAGGATCCCATTTCCCTCCGTTTTTGCCCTTCATGGTTATAATTCTTCTCCCTGAATAGGATTATTCAGGGGATCTTTGGATCTTCAGAGCTTGGGGGTGTCTCTGGGAAATTGGCCCAGGGCTCTCAGGTGGCCATTCCCACCCTGTGGCCTGGGTGCTCCTGGCTGAGGGTGCCAGGGGAGGGTGGGTGTCCCTGTGGGATGGGAGCCATCCAACTCATCTGCAAGGGCTTAAAAAACCCTCAAAGTCAGGATTTGCCCTATAACCTTTTGTTTTTATGTGTCCAGGCTTTTCTGAACTTTCCAGTCAGGCTTATTCTTGATTCTCAAATTAATGGGGGTTTTTGTTTGTTTGTTTTTTAATTATTAATCAGATCTGATTTTTTTGGCATGAGCACTTATGGAAATGAAGCAATTGCACTGTCTGTTCTTCTGTCTGTCACCCCTACTAACTTTTGAACCTCTTTGCCAATATCTCTCCAGTTTGTTAACAGGCTACAGAGCTCAAAGGTGTGAAGTGCTTTCCAGTTTTATTTTTTTTCCTTCCATGTCTAACTCTGAAATGGCAACATTTACTGTTGGAAATAATATGGACAGCTAAGCTTTTCTCTGTTTTTTTGTTTGTTTGATTTTTTTTTCTTTGGTGACTTGCAAAGGGGAAAAGAGGTGATCTGAGGATTAATTCCCTGTGTGTCTCTATGAAGGCTGTTAGCAACTAACCAACTCGCTCTGGATGCCTCCAAGTCCAGCTGGGTGAGGTTCAAGATCCTTGACAAAAAAAAAAATATCAAACAACAAACTATGTACACATAGTATATACAACCAACTTGCATGCAATTGCCTCTTGCTGCCTTCTCTTCATGTAACCTTTCTTTAAACTGAGAATTTTTGAGGTTTTTCCATATTTACAGGGCATGCCACTTAGGGGGGCTGTAGTCCTAACCAGCACCTTGAGCACTTGAAAAACAAAAATAAACTGGGGCTGATGGGTGGGAGTTATATTCCTACCTGGAGCATTAAGTTAAGAGTGTCTAAGGGCCTTGATCCTCAGCCCCAGCCAAGCTGGATTTAGCATAGGTCATATTGAGGTGGGGCAAAGGGGGCTTTGTGTCATTTTTAGATCCCCTTATCCCAGGCTGTGGAGCCCTGGGAGGTTGGGATGGCAGAAGGGCTGGTGCGCTTGGCCCAGCGCCATCCAGAGATCCTCTCCACCAAGGGCAGTTCGGGGGTGACGGGATAAGCCAGCTTTGCAAAGGCAGCTGCTCTGGGAGCCCGGATCCGCCTCGTTATCCACAGAGAATGTCCTCAGCACAGGAAACTTTCCCTGCGGGAAGGCTCGGCTGTGGGAATGGATCCTGCGCCGACACGTCTGGGATGAGCGGGGAGAAGCTCCCCTCCAGTGCAGCTTGTTGCTGTCGGAAGAACAAATCAAGGAATTGTAGATAAAGCCGAGAGAATCAGTAAAAAGCAGCATCATCCAAAATTCAGGGCCAAAGAGTTACAACTGCCCGTGTCTTGTGCTGTGAAATCCTCCTGCCAGGGGGGCTGGATTCCTCCTGATTCTCTTACGTGACAAAATACAGGCAGAGAAGTGACTCTCATGAATGCTGTTGCAGTGGGAGGCTCAGGATTCTGTCTGAGGAGCTGATTCTTAGTCACATCTGTCTGTCTTGTTGTATGAATATTGATAATGAAGTCAGAAAGAGAGACTTGTCATCCTCAGTGCATCAGGCTCTGGCACTCGCCTGCTCAGGAGGAGGCGGCTCTGCTGCTTTGCTGCTGTCGGTGATGTCGGTTTGTTGAAATAATATGTCTCTGCCAGCTGAGAATCTGGCCTTAAAATGAGGAAAGTTGAGATTCCCATTGTTGAATTAGTTTGGCCACATTAAAAATACGTTGCTCTAGAAATGTGTATATGAATATGCTAATGTTTATTTTGCTAAATGTGCTTGCCAGGATGTGCCATGTGGCTGAGTTAGTGTTACTTTAAGAATCCTAATTTTTTGCCTTTTCAGACTTTGGATCTTTTAAACTTGTAAACACAGCATTTTGTTGGCAAAAGTCTCTATGATTTTATGCATACAGCTGACTTTTATCTTCACTTTTTACATCACCTTAATACTGAAAGAGAGAAAGCACTCATCTGTTTATGATAAGTTTATCAGAAATACTCCAAAGTTTTCCATGACTAAGATATTACATTGTTACAGTGGCTTGCTACAGGGTAATTTCTAGACAACAAACAGAATATTTCAAAGCCCAGATGTCCTGTTTAGACAAGGGGGTTTATATTGATTAGGATCTGCTTTCACCTAACATCATGTAGTAAATATCACAAAGACGTAATTAGAAAATTTGGTACAATATTTAGTCCTAGTCCCTGTGTGCCAGAATTGTTTGACTACTGAGAAACTGGAGCTTGTTTGCATCCCAGTGTGTTGTGAAATGCAAACTTCAAAGAAAATATTATATCTCCCAACTCCAGCTCGTGAGAGTCTTGGAAGTATAATACAGAAAGGCTTAACAATCCCTGCTGAGGAAAGGGCAATTTGACACTGAAACTACTGTTAAAGCACCGTTGACACTCTGGTGGGCAAAAAGTGCTTATTAGAGGAGTCTAGTTACAGTCTCAGGAGCCAGGCAGAGAAAACGCACCCGAGTCATTGTGGAAATTGGCAGGTTGCACCAAATAGATGCGTTTTGTGTATGTGTCTGTGCTATTTTTTCCCCCCCTCCTTAACTACACGTATCTCCATGTTTGCTTCGTAGGCTTTCCATGAGATTGGGGCCCTTGCGGTATTCAAATAAAATATTTAGATTTGCAAAACTTCTGGAAGCCAGATTTTAAGGGGAAAAAAGAAGTTTTTTGTCAGATTGTCAATGTCTGAATTTCATCACAATCTGTTCAGCTGTTTGTTGCAGGCAGGCGTAAAACATAGTGGGTAAGTGTGTGTTTGTACTTCTTATACATATTGAAAGAGGGCTGCCTAATCCCCTTGATGAGGAAAGCTCTGTAAATTATATACATCTGCAGGCACTGTGCAGGGGTAGTACAGAAGCAAAGAGGCAGATCAGCAATCTGAGGGAGCAAATAAGAGTTTTCTCTCAAAGTCGGCGATTGGGAACCTTAGAGCAGCCCAGCCTCCTGGTGATGTCATTTACTTGTGGGTTTGTTTGGGGTTTTTTTGAATGACCCGAATGTTTTGCCTTAAAAACTTTGCCTAGGAGGCCCTTTTACGCACTCAGGATTCCTGGCAAGAGAAAAAAATATTTGCTGATGACAGCTCTGAATATATTCTCTTTAATTGTCACTTATGTCTCTGTCCCATCCTCTGCACTGTGCTAAAAATAGTAATTTGGGTTGATGGTTTCAACACCATCTAATGTATGTATATTATTGCATACAAAACCTACATAAAAATGTCAGGAATGAGACCTAAGCCAGGAATAAAATTGAAAATCACAAACATGAGAGAAGACCCAAATAATGAGGGTGTTGCAGGGAAATGTTATATTGATGTCTCTGTGTAAATACATGCAGGCAGAGCAGTAAAGATCACACCACTTTCCATGCATAGAGGATTCCTAGAATAATATTTGCCTAATTTTTTTTTTTTTTGTAAATATGTAGGTAGGGTTTATATTTATCCTCAGCCTTCCCCTGCTTCCTTTAAAAGCATGATTTGCTAATCATGCTACACTTGTAAAGTAAGTGCAGAACATATCTTCCTGTCCATTTTGCAGAGGTAAAAGTTGTCCAAATTGTACAGCAAGTATCTGGCAGAAGTGAGACTAGACACCAAGGATAAAATCCCTTTGATTTCACTGAGGCAAGGATTTTATTCCAGGTGTTTTTTCTCCACTTCTCCCCTCCGTCTCCTATGCCCTGTGTATTCTAGGCTTTTGTTGCTACTTGATCCAAGTCTTGGCTCATCGGGTTAAAGGAAAGTCTGACAAAGAGGCAGCAGTGGTAGTGTTAACGTGACACTGTAGTTATGGTTTTGTCAGCATTTCCATTATAAACTTCTGTTTGCAGCAATTATAAATCAACCATGAAAAAAAAAAAAAAAAGAAAAGAAAAGAAATCACTGTGAAGTAAAACTTGGCATACCAGAGTCCAGGAGGGAATTTTGAGCTTTTGGAAATAATGGCTTCTGATTACCATGGACAGGCATGACATGATGTGCAAATATACACTCCACATTGCACTGGAAAAATATCGGAACAAGTGTCACCACTTTGTCATGGCCAAGAGTGTGAGGCAAGAGGGTCTTCCTGACTTTTGGAAATGCAATAAATATTTTGTTATTCTCAGAAACATCCTATTAATGCCCTTAACTACTTCATAATTTTTCCTGTTTACTTTGTGTCATCCCATGTCAGGGAAAGGGGATGGCTGGCTCTGGGGTGTGCAGTGGATCAGGCAGTCAGCTGGTGTTGATCAGCACAGCTCCACCCGAGTCCAGTGAAGTGAGGTTGGCTTACACCAGCGGACAGTCTGGCTCCGTATCACCTTTCTGCAGCATTTGCTATGCATTTGGAGCACTAGTTAGTGTTTGTTTAACTTTGGAAGTCCATTCTGCCATACTGATTGAATTCCAGTGGCAAGATAGGCATAAGTTGACTTGAAAGTGTTTCTGCTGAGGACATGGTTATTTTGAAGTTGTAATGTGCTGATATTTGTTGTGTTGTATTCCAGGCTTCCTTCTGCTGCCCAGCAGAGCGATGGAGCAGGTGCTGCTCAGCCAGTTTACAACTGCCAGGCCAGTCCAAGAGGCTGCAACTCTCACCTACCCCGCACCCAAACCGTGATTTGCAGGATGCAGCTGAGTCACTGCCCATTCTGGGTCAGAGCTCTGGGCTGTCCCCGGGACAAGCTCCCTCCTGCACCATCATCGCTCATGAGTCACAGAAAGACGAGCTCTTGGCTCATGGGAGCAGCATTCCCCAGCAGCTGAGCTGGAACTCGAGTCCTTAGTTCTGAATTCAGCTTGGAAATAAGGACAGCAGCTTTGGCTTTCGGTGGTGCTGCTAATAACTGAGTGCTAAATGTGGAGCAGCTCTGCAGCTCCGAGTGTCCCAGAGTCGGGTTACGGGGAGCGGGCGTCAAAACAACGGTGCGGCAAACTCGAGGTAACTCCCTGAATTGTGCTGGGTTGGGTGTAGGGAGGAGAGGCAGCAAAACTCCTTGCTGGGGTTTTTTTAGATGTGACATTTCAGTGATGTACCAACAGAGGAAATTTTGCTTGCAGAATCCTGTGAGCAAAACACTTCTGAGAATGTATGTATACAATTGTTTAAAAAAACACAGGGTTACTGACACAGATGCCAATTTGGTAGGGCATATGGAACATTTACACTTGCCTTTTTCATTCTTTCTTGCTACAGCTGGTACTGATTTAGTATGTGAAATTTTACTAGCAGGAGTGCTAATCAAGACAGAGATTTCTGTGAGGATTTAGTCATTTATGTAGAGGAAAACTATGGGTATCATTAAAAAGTACAAGATCATCTATGAGAGGAACATTATCATTAGCAACCTAATTTTTAAAGCAAACAGGGAAAAAAACCTACTGTATATCCTCAACAGCAGCAGCAGTAGCAGCAAATGATGTTCTTATAATATTCATGTCGCCTTGCTAAGTTTGAGCAAAGAAAATTTGAAATTCACTTGAAAAAAAAGGCAATAGATGCTCCAAGTGTTTTTTCAACCAGTGTGATAGCCTGTTCTGCTACATCAAATGGATATGGCTGGGAATGGGATTAAATCCAAAAGCCACATCCAAATCCTGGATCTGTGTTTGAATCTGAGGTCTCCATTCAAACCTAACTCTGTGATAGGCCTGCCTTTCACCATCTTGGCATTTGAGAAGGGGCCAACAGTATCCCACATCTAAAATCCAGAGTTTGTAAAAGTTCCCTTCCTTTTTTTCAGGAATTGCAATCTGGGCCCAGAATGGAAACATTCAGCTATTAAATACCAATTCTGGCCAATTTCTGATGGGACAAGAAATACTATATTCCACCAAGAAGGCAACGAGAGTGTATTACCTGTCCGAAGAGGTGCATTTTGCATTACACACGGTGTGAAAAATTACGCCTGGCTTTAACTGCAGCTTCCTGCCAAGATTGTTTCAGCACAAACAGCAACAGAAGAACTGCTGTGTGCTAAGTGTGTTGTACAGGTGGCCCAGTGATACGGGAGACCTGAGCAATAAAAGGTGACATCTGCGGGCGGCGGTGCCTGCGCGCGGTGGAGCCGCGTGCTGCTCCCCGTGGTGGGCGGCCAGCTGCCCGTGCCCATGGCTCTGCCCTCGTGGAGAGACGTGAGAGGAGCTCTGGAGTGTGCTCCCTGCCCTTTCCCTGCTGCTTCCCCAACCAGTCTGGGGACTATGAGGGAAGACAATGTGAGGAGGATGCTGGAGTGATGCCCCTGGGAGATGGCGTTCTGAAATGTCCCGAGGTTTGCCAGTCAATACGCACAGTAAATAAATATCTGTCTGCTACTACACAGGAATTCATCTCAGCTTCTCGGGGATTGGCTTCATGTTGAACTTTCTGAATATCTTTGCAAGCTTTGCCGTGACAAACACTCTGTCCTAGGGCAAGATAACACTGAGGAGGGTTTGGAGGAAGAAGCCAAGGCCCCTTCATTTGTTTTAGGAATGTTAGTGGCATCCCAAGTGCCTCTCTTGTTGGGGAAGGCAGTAAATTTTAGGCAGATTCCCAGATATCACTGGATTCAGTAGTTTTACTGCAGTGCAGATGGGAGAGGTCTCCTTTGACCCCTAGAGGTAATGGCTCTTTTGTGGTAACTTCACAAATGCTGCAAGGTTATCTCATGTATTTTGGGATCTACCAGGGCTTAAACTTTCAAAGAAGCCCTGCTAAATCCCTTTTTTTTTACTTTCACAACACCAGATTTCATTTAGTTATGACTAAAAATTTCCTAACATTGCTATTTTCCAGTATCCCACCTTTTTAATCACTAGCAGAAAAGCTGAAGACATTGTAGAGCTAAAAAGAACTACATGACTCCTGGATACACCAATGACAATTTTCACTTAAAAGGCTTTTTTCCCAAAATACATATACCACTAAACATGGTATCTCTGGAGGGCAGGGAAATGGCCATCAGGCTAATTAGCTCAAGGCAAGCAAAACCATAGGGGAAAAGGAAAAACAGCATTTATGGTGGCTTCAGCATTGCTGCTTACACTAAAACTGCTTGGATGTCTGTGAAAGCCATGCAGAGGTGCTTCTGGCTTTGTGGACTGTGGGAGTGGGTCAGCTTCTTGTCTGATGGCATCAGGGCACCCCAGATATGATGCAGGCAGCAGCTTGAGCTCCTTTCTCCAAAAACCTCAAGCATTTGACTTGTGTTGTTACAGCTGTCCAAACTTCTTCCTAACATAGCAAGGTGAAAGAATCTAATACTGGGTCAGAGCAGGAATATCATAGGATTTGCCTCTGCCTCCCAGAAAGAAAATGAAGTGACTCATGATGGAGATTTCACTGTTGCCATCAATAAGAACAGTTACATCACCAAAAATGCGCAGTACAGCGAGCTGAAATCTTAGACAGTTTGTGATGTTTAAACATCTTAAGCACTGTTGAGCGTTTTCTCTACATTTCTTGATATGGCACTGTGGTTTTATTTAAGCAATCCCGAAAATCGTGGCCAGCTGCACCATCTGCCAGAGATGATGCAGGATGGGTGCCTCCAGCATGTCAGCGCTCAGATGTCATTTAAAAGGGAAATGCTTTCTGTACTGGGAAGAGGGCAGAGACAAAGAGCCTGGGCAGGCAGCAGGCTGTGCTAAGTGGAAAGAAGAATTGATACCTTTTCTAAGGCCTGACCCGAACATCTGAGTTCCTTCCCTTGGGGTTTCTCACCCCCAAATGTTCTTTTTATTTTTTTTTTTTTTTCTCTTGGCACTCACAGATCCAGAAAGGTTCTGAGAGATAAAGACCCTTCTGATGTGGAACAGGTGGCTCGTGCAGGTCGTTGGGCGCGATGGTGGCTGTGAAAACAAAGCGTGTGGCGGTCCCACCTCGGCGCGGGGCGCGGGGCTGCAGGCAGGGATGTGGTTGGCATTTAAAGGTCAGTCCCTGGCAGGTCCTCGGCACGTTCCCAGCAGCAGGTGACCTCCGTGACTGCTCTCCCATCTCACACATCCGCCTCATCAAGGAGCCAGGCTGCACCTTTATGAAACTGTTTGCAGAAGAGCGAGGCGTGATCACAACTAAGCTGAAGGGTGTCATATTCACTTTACCACCGACATGAGGACCAGTGGTTGAATATTCGATTACATGTCAGTCACAGCACATTAGGCAATCTTCCAGTCTGCCAGCTTTGCCCTTCCCAGCTCCCAGCTAAGTGTCATCAGGAAAGAAGTAGCACTGTGAAAGCAGGAATTGGCTTGCTCTGGGAGCTTCAGTCCCCATGAAAAATGTCCTCTCTTATCATTCCAGTGAGTCTATTGTTTCCCCCATACTCCAGAGAGAGGAAGGTTGTTCGTGCCTCCTGACTGTGGATTCAAACCACTCATGGTGCAGTTGCTACTCAATTTCATCTCTAGATCTAAAGGTATAAATGTGTGCAAAAGCAGCAAATGTTGTATAGAAACATTAGGAGCTGTCATTCCAACTACATTACCAAAAATATTCTGCTCTTTTAAATAAAGTGGCTATAAAAACTTGTTGCTCTGACCAAGCATTTTTTGGACTGTTTTGCTTGCAAATTACTGAGTGAAAATATGCTAGGAGTGGAAGTTAAGGACTGTGGACAATTTCCCACTTTGCTTAAGCCAGAAAAATCCCATCTCAGCTTCAAGAAGGAAACTACTTTCCAAAATCTCATGCAGAAAGTCCCAGTTCAGCTGGAACGAGCTGCTCCATTTGTGCTTGGTGGTTTCTGGAATAATAAAAAACCCTGTATGCCCGTGCCGGCAAGCACAAGCACCAAGGGATAATGTGGGTAGATAATTCCCTTTTGGAATTGGCATTAGGGGCTTATTATGGTTTTTGTTAAGCATCCTCCACCTGTTAGCACCAGCCAGATGAGAAGTAAACGGGTGGTGTTCCCACTGCATCTTCTGCTTCCAAGTTTGAGCTGCACCTCCTGTTTGGAGAGTTTCAAAGTGAATTTGAAATCAAAGGAGACAGCACTGCCGTGACTGGGTGGGGCATTCATAAGCAGAACTTTAGCTTTGTCTACTTTGATTTCAGATTCACTTTGAGTGTTTTTCTGACAGGAAGTGCAGGCATCACAAGACTCTTGGTAGAAGCATCACCATTAACTTTCTAAGTGACCCTCACTATTTAGCTAGAGAGACAATAAGATTGTGGTGGATGTCAATGGGAATAACCTTTATGATACTTCCAAAGCTTCAATTCTGTCCTCGGGCTCCACAACTCCAAGAAATACTTAGAGGGAGAGACTGCCTGCGGAGTGAGGAGCACAGTGTGATGGATGAAACAATAAAAATGACACCGCTGGTAAAACTGAAAGTTTATGTGTTGTGCCTATGATTGATGTCAGGGTGGTGGCATCTGGACCCTGTGTCACATTACGGGTGCAGCATGGCTGGTAAGTCCAGGGAGGTGAATTTGGTCTGTCTGGTGTCTGGTGAAAGAACACCTCCATGAGGAATTGTCTGCAAGGATTGAGGGCAGCTCTGAGCAAAAGAGTGAGGTGGAAAGTGCAGGTCTCCATTTTGGGTTGCTCTTGGAGAAAATGGCTGTTTTCCCCCTATATCACCCAGCTCCTCCTTGCCCGTGTTTGAAAAGGGCATCCTCAGTGCTGACAGCAGAGCTGTGAGAGACAGAAGGACTGGGCTGAGAGCAGCCAGGGAAGTGCACCTTACTTTTAAAAAGAAAGATGTGCCTTGACAGCTTGCCAAATGCCACATCTGCCTCTCTTTGCACCTCTGTGGGTGAAGCTGAACAGCAAGGTGGTGAAGATGAGTGAACTTATCCGTTAACTGTGTGAGATCCACTCTGTCCTTTTCTGAACAACAGCTGTAGGTGATTCCTGACTGGAAGGACCTCCAGGAAACCCCATCTGCAACACCTGGGGGGAGGCACAGCTGTGAGCTCCCTGTGCTGGGGTGAGGAGGCACTGCACCACTAACACCTCAGATGGGCTGGGAGGAAGGTGGGGAGCACGGGCACTGGTAAATGGTTCTGGTTTTTTCCCTCCCCCATTGTCAGTTGTCTTTGCTGTTGGAATTTTTTTCATCTTTCATGATGTCTCTCTGCTGAGGAGTGCTGATGAGACTGTGCAAGCCACGAGGGCCTTTGAATTGGCTGTTTCTCAAGAGCTGAATCTGTCCCTCAGTTAACCAGGCAAGTCTAACTTGGTTTATCTGATTAGGTGGAAGGATTTGGGCATTGTATCTCTAGTGCTGCATTTTTATTTCCTGCTCACGACGGTATTAAATCACAACCTGCTGGTCTGCAGGTATCTTGGTGGGGATGTTTTGCCTGTGACACTGAGTCTGTATTTTGCATGCAGCACATTGGCATTGTGTTATGCCACAAAGTGTGACAATGTTATGAACCAGTTCTATTATCTTTGAAACCACAGAAACAACAACAATTATAATTACAGTCTGAAGATGCTGTAGTGTTTCAAATGTGCCTGCAGTAGTAGTGCTGTGATGAAAACATGGTGTGTCCCTGCAGCTTCTGCTGTGCTCAATGACATCATAATTATGTTGCATTCCAGCTTATACTTCTGTCCTTAAACACAAACAGCTTGTGTGAAACCTCTTAGGTTTTCCTTCTCATTTCTTGAGAGAGTCCCTGGGCTAAAATTAGTTGAAGCAGTGAATAAGGTAGGGTGGTGCATTTTACAGGCTTTGTGTTGGGTTTTGCTGTGGGTAAGTTGTAGGTAGTTCATGTTGTAGGATTTGAAAAATGAATGAATGTTGTTTAAAATCTCCAAGCAGACATCTGCTGCTTGTTGGGCTGTGATCTCCTAGTCCTGGGGTATTTGACAGTCCTGTGATTTGTAATAGTGGAATGACTGGGAAAAAAAATTATCAACAAAGACATAACACTGTGAGTGTGCAAACCAAAGTTGCATTCTGGAGTGACTGCATTTTCAAGGGTGACATACCTCAGGCATTAAATGTTAATCTACCTGAGCTTTCTCCCAGGTGGAGGTGTTTAATCACATCCCAGTGGCACAACTGTGAAAAACTGAAAAGCTGTCCAGGCACCCATGTGTCTCCATCTTCTTTAAAGCTGACTTCATGCCTACTCATGCTTGTTCATAAAGTTCCAAGAAAGATTTTATCTTGTTTCAGTTTTTCATTTAAATTGTCCTAAAACACAAGGAGCTCTGCTTGGATCACACTCACTAGATGCCCAGAGGTTTCATTTTCTAAAGAAGACCTTTTCAGCCCAAGAGCTGAGTTCCTTGTTGCTCCCTGGGGATACAGCAGTGTGTCCATATCCCTCTCTCCCACTGGTGAGCAGAGGCATTGCTGCTGGTTCTGTAGCACTGAGCAGCCCAAGCACATCTTTGAGCCCATAGCCAGAGGTGTTATGAACTCTAGGAACCACAGCAACATCTAAAAATAACCACAGTGCAAAACTGCTTGAAGAATAATGCAAGAATTTTCCAACAAATATCTAATTACTATATTAAAAATATTTCTTTCATGTAAGACTTAGCTTAACTAACTCTGTAAATTAAATGTGGCATCTTTCTAATGCTTCTCTGAGTCTCTGTGATTGTTTTCATTATTGTTACGATTGTAACTGTTACTAGAATGAAATTATTTACACATAGAGCTAAATTATTATTTCATTGCTGTTCAGCTCCTGGCTGCATTAGACTGGTACTCTGCAGCCTCAGAACACCCATCCTCTTCAAAGCTGCAGGTTCCCCATCTTTGGGAGTGGCTGTGACCTGGTGTTCCCATTGTTTGTGCATTCAGGGTGTATCAGGACATGTCAAGTGGAAAATGGCAGATAAAGGGTCCTCTGCCACCACAGCAGAGGGGAGCTGCTTTGGGCTTTTTTTACTGCATGGTGGGCACTCAGCCACTCTGGGTGCCTCCTGAAAGATTGTTCTCACTTCAGGAGGCCCTTTTCCATGTGGGAACACCTGCTCATCCTAAAAAAGTGTCCCTTAGTGTGCGACTCCATACAGGCTCCATGGCTATTGGTGCTTCAGAAGCTTCCCTCAAGTTTAGGACCTCTTCCCTATTTGCCTTCCCTTTTATTTGCCTTTGCTAAAACCTGGATAGCGAGGAAACATTCCCTGGACACCAGAGCATTGGTGTAACCACTGGGTGGTGGAGCACTGACCAGCAGGGCCATAAAAGCTGATGAGGTGTGTAAGCAGCAGAGCATAAATGACCACGAGCCCGTGGCACTTCATCTTTAACACACGGACGGACACGGTCTGGTGGGTAAAGTGCTCGTGTGACAGCCAGGAGAGCCAGCTTTGGGTCCTGGACTGGCCCCTGTGACCTTTTATTTGTTCCTGTTTGCTTCCCTACCCATGGCTTTGCTGTTTTCCCATCTGGGAAGAAGGGGCAATATAAGAGTCAGGTGTGGGGGGCTGCCACACCACATCCTGGTTTATGAGAGGTCACAGCCGTGGTGTCTGAGAGCCTAATGGGAGATTCTGGACAAGTGCAGGGAGTTGGGCAGGTGCTTGGCTGGAGCAAATCAGCATAGCTCGATTAAAATCAATAGATTTATTCCATCTGGAGTGATAAAGGCTTTCCCAACAGTTAAACCACTGTCTCTTACTATGTAAGAGGAGTTAGGGATGCTGATCCTTCTCCCCCCTGAAAGGTTGTGCCCAATAAAATGAATTTATAAACAAAAGACTGTGGGCTGTGGGATTTCTTACAAACAAGAAGGATGTGTGGAGGTAAATCATGGGGCAGTTTTAGTTAGGAAATATGGAAAATGAACTAGAAACTCTCGAGTTACCTTTGAGTCCTTGGCGAGGACAAATTAAAATTGGCAACACTCTGTCTAGCAATATAAAAATATTAACATCTGTGGAGCTTCTGTTGGTAAATTTATGGAATACATTGAGTAAAACTGATGTAAAAATGGAGCAGGCTTTGGATATGAGCAACTTTCAAAGTAGATACTCCTTCTGGAATTGGTCTGCAGCTCTGCAGCTTGTGCTGGTTTAGATAAACTTGCCTAGCTGACCTACTTCAAATCCCAACCTGGATGTTCAAAAAACAATTTAAAAAAATTATCCCCCATTTCCAGAGGTAAAACAAACTGACATAACCTAATTTTAGAGTATTCACAAAAAAATATTGAGTGTTTTAAAAGCATTTCAGTTAAAATAAAAATCATAGCTTAATACAGGGAACTTTTGCTTAGACTGGGACTTCATTTCCAAAATCTGTACAGTAATATGACACAATAGACCGAGGTGCTGATTATGCCACAGATAATGTAGTTGTTAATGATCAAGTTAATGTTAAAAGCCATTACTGCTCATTGACATAATTCTCAGAACATTATACTGGAGAAGTGCACCTTTTGTGTAGCAACAAAATGACAAAATTGAAATGTTAAAAGTTGAGTGCCTGAATAATAGCCTGTGAAATCATTTAGACAAGATCATTGTTGTTGCTATTGTAAAAGAACCAGAGAGTGACAGAATGAGACAAAAAAAAGGAGGGGGAGGAAAGAAAAAAAAAAAAGGCAGGCACCGGAGTGTCTCTTTCCTGAAGGGAGATGTAAGGTAGAGAGGATTCCTGCTCCTCTGCTCGCTGTCTGCCTCTGCAATTTGGAGGGTCTTCCTCTAACAACAGAGCACCCTCCTCTGGCAGCTCGCCAAAAATGATCGCCTGGCTGGCAGCGTGGGGACGGGGACAGGACCCCTCGTGTGGCATCGTCCCAGCGCTGCGGTGGGGGAAGAGCCTTTCTTTGACTGCTTGCCAGGGAAATCTAGGGCAGTGGCCCCAGCCTTATGTTAAAAAAAAAAAAAAAAAAATCAGTGGTGGAAGTTTTTTGCTGTTTTGCCCTGAGAGGGGGTCCTGTGTGACTGCAGCCCCTTGGTGTGGTGAAGGTCGTGGGCTGGGACTCTTTACCTTAAACCTGGAGGATTTACAGGTCACTTTAGAAAAGTCTCTGTGCCCTGTGCCACCCACGGGCATCTCTGACTCTCTGGGCTTTAATAAACCCGAGAAAGAGTGCAGAATTGTGGTAATGGGCTCCGCAACAGACAGACTATTAAACGCCTGCAGTGGAGGGACACTTTACTGAGCAATATACTGTACAACAAGCCTGTGTTAAAACATTGACCCACAACATTTGGTCCATAAAAATAGTTACATTCGCAGGGACTCCTGGCAGTGATAGTTTTAATGTAGGGTTTGTGTCATGGTATAAAATAAATGACTTCCGACATTACAGTAAACGCTTAAAAAGCCCCATTGAAAACCTTTCTGTGCAAAGCAATGAGCACATGAGTAGTGCAAGTACCTGCAAGCGATGGTAGTTTCATTCCTGAACCACCCTCAAAGACCTGCTTTTGTGCACAAACACCCTTCAGCCCAGAAGCCAGGCCCTCCTAGCCCTCCTTGCTATCCTTGTAAAGTCAGGCAAATCACTGTGAAAAAGGTATTGAAGGGCACTTCACTGGATTATGTTTTCATCCTGGATTTTCCACGAACAGTTTTCTACTCTTCTAAAGAGTCACCTACATCAATTGGATTTGGTTTGTTTAGCATCTCCCAGCGCAAAAATATCATAGAAATATCATGCAACCTTTTATGAAGCTGCTTCTTTTTATTAAGTTCCAGAAAGAGCTAATAAATTTGGAGGCAAGGGGTTTCAGTATCATTTCATGCAGTTTACCTCCTTTTCTCCAGCATGAGCCAGTTCCAGCCATTTTTTTGTTTTCAGGTGGGGAGGTTGAAATCTAAGAACACACATCTCAAACCAAGACACTTCTCCCTCCAGGCTGCCAGCCCACCCTCCAGCATCACTGTTTTCCTCTCTGAAGCCTTAACTTTCCTGGAGGGCTTTGATTATTGTCCTCCTGCAGTTCCTGTAAGCTCCCACAAAAGCATCCAGTACATTCTCTGCCTCCAGTGACTGTCTTTCTCAGGATATCTTACTACAGGGTCTGCTACTCTTGGCACCCTCTTCCTGTGACCCCAGCCACTATTGAATTAAATCTCCTCCATGGTTTGGCTATGAATTGCAGCCTAAAGTCCATAACTAAACTGTGCATGGTATTGGAATTCAGCAGGAGCTGGGGCCAGCGATTAGGGATGGTAGACCCTGCCACTTTATCTGTCATGACAGGAGGGAAATTTTAGGGAAGGAAAATTACTGGCAGGTCACAGTTTGGAAGGAAGGTAGCATTAGTATAGGGCTTCTGTTTCTGCTGTGCTCACTGCTGTAGTGTGAAGGGTTGTGCAATTCCTTAGGAAAAGTTAGAGCTCCACAGAAGGGATTAAACCTTCTTCTACTGCTTCTTGCTGTGCAGATATGGATTTTAATTTTTTTAAAAGGTACGCTCTTCCAGCTTGAAAAAGCAATTTTATTTTCTTCTGTTTTCAAGAAAGATAAATCTGAACGAGGAAATTTTTCTTAAAATTGGGAAAACATATTACAGAGGCAGATCTCCACAGCTGGAGGTTTTCCACACAGGTGTCTTCAGCTCTCAGGAACAGACTCTGTGCAGTTCACCTGCCTGGGTGCAGCTGCTCCCAGGGGCTGTGGAGAGCAAAGGGTGCCCATGGAGCTGGATCTGGGACCCAAGTGCAGGGCTGGGCTGGGCTGGGTGTGCAGAGCACAGGGCAGGCTATCAGAGAGGTGTTTGTGATGTCCTGGTGGTGGAGAAGGGCTGCCAGGAGCTTCCCTGTATTTTAATCCCACAATATTGTTATTGTGGTGGCCTTTCAATGGAAGAAAGCAGAAATTTTGACACATGCATCGAGTGCAGGAATAAGAAGTTCAGTCTGCCCTGAGGACTGAAACCTGCCCTATATCTGGCTAATTTTGCCAGCTCTAGTTCATAAACCAGCTTGGATGCAAGAACATGTACCTTCCTGTGCACTCTGGAACAAGCAGTGCTCAGTAAAAATGAAATTATTGCTCCTGCCAGTTTTCCCGTTCTTGCCATTTCTTTCTTATCTCCCTGTGAGCTAAGGCCAGCTGCTCTTCACCTAGATATTTATTTCTCTTAGATACTAATCAGTTGAGTAATACCTGCAACTCATCAAGTGGAGCTGGGAGTTGTGAGAGCCCGACTGTCCCCGAAGCCGCCGGTTCCCCCCTGCCCCTCTTGGTCTCATCTCGCTGCTGGATTAGAGACGAGATGCAGCTGATCCTGAGCAGAGCCAGCAGACTATAATTCGGCAGAGATAAGGGGTATTGTAACATTCAGGGGTCTATCCTGGAAAAAATGCATGAATCTTGCTGAGGTTTTTTTTTCCCCCCTCTCTGGCTCAGTTTTGAAAGGGCTCTAGGCAATTTAGATGTAACTACTTATCCCTCAACAAGGGAGGCACCATGGTTGGGGTGGAAAAGCTGATTGGTAAAAGTCCAGGGGTGCAGACAGGGGTTAGGGGCTCTGTGAGCCTGGTGGGTGCTATCTCTCCCAGTAGCCTGCTTTTGGACAGGGAGAATTTGTACTAAAGTGGTAAAAGTATTACGTGAAGAGAGATGGGTTTCTGAAACACTGCCCCAGCCGTGGCAGTTCAAGGTGAGGGAGCAGATGATGTTTCAAAGGAGATGTGGCAAAGGAAATTAAAGAGTCTGAGATGTGTTGCACAGCTGTGCAGGTGGGAAGAGGCAAGGTGCAAGTCAGGCAGTGCTGCAAAGCAAGGCAAATATTAAATAATTAGAATTTGTATATTGTGTCCAATCCTGCTCTGATTTTTCATTGCATGTATGTACATGGCTTGTCCATCTAGAAGCCTTCAAAATCTAGGTCAAATATGAAAGACAACCACTAAATTGGTCACTTTCCCACATTAGTTATCAGTTTCTTAAAATGTGTTCAGGTTGAAAATACCAGAAATCATCTTACCTGTGCACACACCATTATCTAATTTATGCTCTGTCCTTTTTTGTTGCTGCTAAAAAGCCAAAATGTTTCCTTGAAAGAGATTAGTTCAAAAGAACTGAGAATGTTGCAAGGAAATATTTTAAGACCAGAGAATATTTCAAGGAAATGAAACTCAGACAAGATAAAGCAACCCCTCTTCTTCACCCTACACACAAACCCCCTTGATTAGTATCAGCTTTAACCAAAAAAATGTCCCTTCTGACTGGAAGACCTGAGTCCTGTGTGTCACCCCAGGAGAAATTTAGGTCTGAACCCAGGTTTTTATGGAGAAAGTGCTGATGCAGCTGCAGCAGAGCACAGCTTTATGAATGGGGTGTTGATAAGTGTTGTGAGCAGCCATCATACTGGAATTACAGTGCAAAGCAGGCATGTGCACAGGTCACTGCTTTTTATGAACACATGTTCCCAGATCTTATGACAAATAGGAAAGTAGCCCACGTTGACCTTTGAAGCCTGTTGCAAAGTCATTGCTGAGCTATTATTTGAGTAGCTTGAGGTAGAATAATGTTCAACTCAGCTTCCTGGAGCTGCATTTGAAATGCAATTAATTGACTGCTGTTAGTTGTCAATTAACATTTATTATCAATTAGTTCATCAAATTGATTAGTTGGCAGGACCTTAAAGCCTAAATGCACTCCTTTCCATTATAAATATGTCTATAAGAGTAAAAGCTACTCACTAATTGATGTCAAACTGAAATTGCTTATGTTGGTCAAGAGACAGAGCACATTGTTTTTTTAAATCCATATTAAATTAATTTTGCAGCAGATACATCAGTAGTAAATTATTTTAAAACTCTATATTTGGTGCATACAACTGTGTGTACATCTCTTAAAGCAATTAAAGTTCACAGGTGTAGTACATGAATTGTTGTAAGCCTTTTTCCTTGTTTGAAAACTGGTGTTCTTTCCGACAACCAGGCTAATTCTTTATTACTCTGCCTGCTAAAATGGCTTGTAGCAAAAAACATGGCATGAAAGCCATTCAGTTTTAGCAGATTTATTGCAAAATTATTGACGTTTCTGCCTTCCTCTCTCTCTCTCCCCCTTGGGCCTACCCAGAATTTGGGGGGCCATTTTTGTGCAGCAGGCATTAAGCAGGATTATTCAGGGACATCTCCTCATGACCAAAACAAAACACAAAAAGGAATCACTAGGTATTTCTCAAAAAAAAAAAAGGAAAAAAAAAAAAGAGAGAGAACAAAAAGGGATTATATTTTCAGTACCTTATTCTTGCAGGCCAACAAACTGTTGTATGTTTGTGAGAGCCTTATTAAAGAGATGAGAGAAGAGATATCTGGGTTAGCTTTGCAGTTTTAAATGCAATAGTTGTCTTGACTTATGTGCTCTTAATCCTGGGGGTAAGGAGCAGATAAAATCCTGAAAACTATTCCTTTAACTTTTTGTAATGCTCAAAATACCTGAGAGGGGTTATTCATTTTCATTGCCTTTGTGCAATGAGATTATTCCTGCATCCCCCAAAACTGTGACCTAAATATGGCTGAAAGACACAACATGTGACCTGCTTAGTGCTGCCTGTCATGGCCTGGAGCCACAGCAGGAACTCTATTAGTGGGAACAGCACAGATGCTACCAGATGGCCAACATATTGTCCAGAGATGACCCATGTATAATTGCAGAAAGTTCAATACATTCAGGTTTTGAATTTAATTGCATTGACCACCTTAGCTACTGCCGCAACACAATTTAATTTATTTAAGGTGGAAACTTACTTGCAGAAGGGAGGAAATATTTATGCTTTTAATATCAGGGTTTGCGTTTTGCAGACTGGAGGGAGGCGAGCCCCGTGCATGTTAACAGATGTTTGCAGAGGTCAGGCTACCTGAATGCAGTTCAGGCAATTCAAGCAATGAGGGAACAATACAAGATTTTTTTTTCCCCATTCACTTCCTGCACTTCATTTAGATCATGTTCCATGGGACCAAGTCTGGCAGTCTTGACTGGAGCAAACAGCCCACTGGAGAGAGGAAAAATAAACAAAAGGACTCTTTTAAATATTTGAGCATGAGGGGTTTGCTCAAATAGGGACTGCATAACAAGCTGCTTAATTTTTATCTTTAAAATATACATTTTAGAGAGGCAGCACAGTTTACCTGCTAAGGCTTTAGACTGGGAAAGCAAACCCTTGTATTCAGTTTCTCTCCCACATGCCATGGCCATGCTATCCCAGCACAGCCCTGCAGGTCATACCAGGAGCCTCCTGGCTCAGACTTGGGGTCAGGACCTTCTGGAGCCGACCAGCCCTTTCCGTGCAGTGCAGCACCTGGCTCTTTTCTAAGCCTCCCATGGTGCCTCTGGTACCTTGAGCTGTGATATATTAATTTTGAGTGGGGTTTATTTGGTTTATTTTCTAGTTTGGAAAGCCGTAACTCATCGTGATGTTGCAGTCACGCGGAGTTTTTGAGCATGATGTCAATTGTGCTTGCACGTCCATGAGAAATGGCAGGAGATGGGAACTTGGCTTGCTCTTCAGGACCAAGAAGTCCAGCTGCACATGGAAATGAGCATGTAGGTCCCCAAAAGAGCAAGTGAAAGGGTGCTGCAAGACATCAGGAGTGCTGATGAGGGGACCACACGTGGGGCTGGGCTGGTTTGGAGCAGATTCTGGCACGAGAGGCCTTGCCAACAGATTTCCACTCGGATCCCTTCCATTTCTCTGTCTCCCATTTCCTTGCTTTGCTGTATTGGCTTCCTAGCTTGGCCTGTGTAGGCCCTGTCAAATCCCAAACATACTGGGAACTTTATTATAATTTTGCCTTGGAGTAAGACATAGTCTGTTGAGTTACATTTATTATATTAAGCCGTTTGTCAACTTGAAGTAAGAATACTTGCAAAAGCAGTCAGTCATCAATAGATGATTTAAAATCTAATGTTTTTTGGTGGGTGTATGTAATATAAACAGATAAGTTGGTGTTGAGGGATGGGCCCAAACCATAACATGTGGTTCTGGATCCAAAATGTCAAGAGATGTGGGCTTTTGGCCCAGCAATGAAGGAGAAGGCCTCATTTTATATGGCTACAGCTTCACTCTTTCCCTAAATTTAGTGCTCTAAAGTCTTGATTTGTGTGCATTGCTGGTAATACAGCAGCCTGATTTCCTTCTGTATACAGAGGAAACTTTCTTATATACGAGAACCATCACAATAAAGAATTACTGTTTTAAGGATGGGGTGTGGGTGAATATTGCTCTTATTTTTTTCCACGCTGTCTCTAATCAAATGTAATCACCGCAGCATGTGTTATTGATTTTGTAATTGCTTCTTGAATGGTTTGGGCCCCAAGACTGCTGCACTTGTGAGGATGTCATTTGGGTTATATATATGAGCTAATGGGTGATGTATCTTTTTATTAGGAAATCCCTCTAATATCTCAGTTAAAGATGACTTGTCCCAGAAGGCCTGGCTGGCAATGCTTTACAAAGTGACTCGACAGAGGTATTTCACCTATACTTCCTTTGTGGAGTTTATTTCAGATGCCTTTGTTGCTCACTGTAAAGAGGTGAGGCCAAGGTATGGATGTTGTCCACGTAATTCCTGTGGTTATGGTATCTGGGCTGGAGCATGTGGATTTGATGCTTCAAAAACTGGCTGATAATGTCTGGTTGGTTCCCAAAACAAGCAAATTCCCTCTGGGTGCTCACTGAGCATCATTTAATGTGTGTCTCAAGACAGGCTGCAAAAGCTCCTGTTTGTATGGGGTCAGAATGGGGAGTTGGATAAAAGAAGGCGAGACTGCATGGGAATTGTAGGGATGTGCACACAGAATTTCCCTCTGTGGAGGGAAACAATTTTTGCAAAGATAGAGAAGGATTTAGGTTATCTTGTGTGACTTCTAGCACAGCATCACTTTCATCAACCATAAATCCAGCTTGAGGTGTCAGTGAAGCCTGAAGTGCAGCTGGGACTCAAATTTATGATACATCTGAAGTCTTGGAGCGGGGTTTGATGAAGTATTGGCATACTGGGAATCCTAAGAGCGATCCTGCCTAGCTTGGGTGGTCTCTCCCCTCAGCATGGTGCCTGCTCTGCATCCCCATAGTCTTGTGTGATGGTTGATCTGGTCTGGTGGCTCACAACTGCCAGGAAAAGCTGGTCCTGCTGCCCTGCCTGCTTTGGCTGTGCATTCCCATGCTCTCTCCTGCATGAGTTCTGGTCCTTGTCCAACCCCTTGGTGGTCTGGTTCAGCATGAACAGCTCTGAGAAAAGCAACCCAGCAAGGAGGGTTGGAAACACACAGCTGGGACTAGGAACTGAGTTAGTCCTCTGGCAGGAGCAGTCTATGAGGGCTCAGCTCTCTTGGGAAGCCTCACACTACCGATATCTCTGTGGCCTGAGCTCCCTTTTCTAGAGTATTCCATGGGAATACTCAAGGGATCCTTCTGGAGTCATGAATTAACACAGAGCTCTGACCCTCCTTCTTCGAACACCTGGAACTTCCTATTTTTCTTTTCCTTAGCAGCTTTCTTTAAACTCAGTCAGAGGGAGTGAGAATGAGCTCACCTGGCTTCAGAAGTCTACATCAGAGCTCATTTGGCCTTCCTTTAAACCAACAGGGAGAAATAGATCCTTCAAAATGCATTTCATCTGGCCTGGTTTTATATCTAGCTTAGGATGAGGTTAATCCCACATTAATGGCATCTCCTTTTCTAGCCTGACTGTGAGAAGAGCCTAGCTCAGATGTCTGCAAGATAGACATCTGCATTTGGTCACATAAATCCCACCCGTAGAGCCGCTCCACTAATGTGATGAGCCCAGATGAATGGCTTCAATTAATAGCAACAATAATAATGTAGACTCTACAGTCTAAATATAGAAAATAATTTCAGTTCAGTTTTTTTTTCAGATGCAAGCCAGATCTTTCCTTGGTGTTGGGCAGATTATTTTTGACTCAGCTGAGACTCACGGTGAGTAGTTGGTAGCAATGGTCAGGAGCAGTGGTGGTACCTCCTTTAGGCAAACTAAACAAATATGCTCTTCCTGCTGATAGGAATAGGAAAGTCTTCCATGTTTGGTTTTGTTCTTTTGAAGGAGATTGGAAAGCAGTACCCCCGTTGAAGATATCCTTTGTAAAAACACAATGGTTGCAATTTTCTGTAACTGCTCGCGACCCCCAAACTTACTCTTTATTAGCGTTTCTCATTCAGCTCGAGCTGAAGCAAACAAATGAAACTAATTACTCTTGAAGTTGGGTATTGCCTTCTTGAGCTTTATGAGCCTATTTTTCTGAAATTAGAAATTGCCTAACTATGTGGAATGGTTCCAGCAAAACTGTTTCCTACAGCCACAATTTTTGCAGTCACAAAAGTGTTTTGTGGGCTACCTTTGGGTAGGCAGCAGTGACATCCAGTGGCCAGCAACCTGATCACAGGTCTTGTCCCAGAACCTGTCTCACCTGGGACACCTCTCCCTTGGATAATGTTGTGAGAGCCCATTGAGGTTTAATACACTCATTCTACTCAGTGGTTTTTGGGGGGGTTTTGTTGGTTTTATTTGGTGTTTTTTGTCTGAGAGGTTCTAAAATCCTCATGTAGATCTTCTCCAAAACACCAACAAGGACTATGGAAATCTACTGATTAACCACCAAAATAAAAGTTTTAGATTGTTGCTTTCAACAACAATAAAAGTATTTTAATATGGTTGTCCACATACATGGACATGGATGTCTAAATAGGTGTGGATATTGATGTTGGAAAAGTTTGCCCTTCTTTGGATTCTCTACAGTCAGAATACAAAAAGCCTATGGGAAATGGAGGGTAGCAATTGAGACCCTGCATATATTGTCTCAGTATTAGGTTATTTATTTTCAAGGCAGTGAGTCTGATCCCAAGTGAGTCAGTTCATCACAGACTAAGAATGAAGACTGTGGTTTTTCTTTTTAATTTCTAAGAATAAGCATGTTCAGGATTAGATCCACAGTTATGCACCTCTAATTGCAGGGAAATCAGATGAACTGGTGGTGCATGTTCAGGTGACTTGTGCCACTGCCATGTTCATATGGTCTCTGAGCCTTTCTAAACCAGGGACCCATGGTCCACCTTAACTTTAAATAGTTACTCCTTTCAGTTATGTCAGCTACTTAAATTTATTTGCAGACAGTCAATTCATATTGATCATAACTCGACCTTACAGTGACCTTGAGCAAAGGTACTCTGTGACTGCTATAGATATTGTGATCAATACTGGAGAGCAATTGACTACACCTAGTTACTGATAAATGAAGTTTAAAAAAGAATTAAAAGTACACTGTTTTCAGAAACAAAGATAACTGCTCATTTAGTCTGCTGTTTGTGAAGGTTTAATATTGATACATGAAGTTATAATGACATCCTTGGGCATTCTCAAATGGTGGAAAACAATAGGGTGCAGAGTCAGTGTGGCACATTAAGGAGAAAGAATCATTAGTTCCCAACTTCAAATAAGAAATTTCATGATATTTATGACAACAACACTGAGAACAAACACACTTACTAGCAGTGCTCATCGGAGAAGGCATGTATCAAACTGTGCCTCTTTTCTTTATGTGTGAGCCAGGTCTAGTGAAATAAAGCACTGCATTACCCTGCACAGAACAAAGCCTTTAGTACCACTTATTCTACTTTAGCACCACTCTCCTTTGCACATTTGTGCCTGAATTAAATTGAGCACCTCCAGGTATAACCAACTGTAATCATGAGAAAGAGATCACTGTGGTCTCAGCACATCTGCTGTACATTGATGCCCCTCCCCACACTGCCTGAAGTTGAAAGGGAAGATGCGAGGGATGTTTTCCCCTGATATTCCTCTCACTTAGCTCAGAGTCCCACTGAGCAATGGGAGCTAAGTACCAGCAGCTGAGACAGAAGCAAACGAGAGTCCATTGGCAAAATGGTAGCAGGCTGCAAGGAAGGGTGGCTTTACCACCAAATCTGCTGGTTTCTGTACAGAAGAAACCCCTCCGGTGTGTGTGTCTGGGTGTGAGGTGTGATGCTCTGAGGACAGGGGAGCAGCAAAGCTCACAAAGGTACAAGTGAAGCTCACCCCTACCAGTGGCCGTGAGCTCAGTTTCTGTCAATGCTGCTTGCAACACAACCTAGGTCTGGCATTTTAAATGTTTTGGGGTTTTTTAGGAGTAGATTTCTACATGTGTGACATTCTTTACAAAAGAAATTAATTAAATGGTGGGACGGTTCTAGCTACGCAAATCAGAAACAGGAGGGGAAACGTTTTGCAGGCACAGACCTCCCATAGATCTCCCTGTGCTCTTCCGTGTTTCCCCCAGGCACTTCAGTTTCTCTGCCCATTCCTAAAGTTAATCTCCTGATCACATTTCTTCAGTCCCATACAGTAAGTGTGCTTTTTCTTTTTCTTCCCCCCCCCACTTCCCTGTTTTTTGTAGAGTGTCTTTCTGCAGGCTCCCTCTACATCTGACTCTACAGTCAAGCTATTTATTAATAAACTGGTGTTTTCAGTGAGCTGGCACATCAATACAGTACAGAGTGGTTCTGTTAGCCAGCATTCTGGGAAATCCTTTGCTCTATTGAAGAACTGTAAATCTCCATTATTGCTTTCCATAGCACAAATAAAGAATTGCCTCTTACCTTCGCAGTATTCTCTTCGTTAATTTTTAAGGGTGAATGCATGTGTAGTCCCTAGCAAAGCAGATCTGCTTGTGCTTAGCCTGGATGCAAGTCATTTATTGGGTTTTGGGTTGGTTCTTTTTTGGTATAGCTGCTACCTGGAAAATCAGCCACAGCAAAGGGAAGCCAGGGTGAGCGCAGCAGGAAGCAATATTGAAACGTTCGGATGAAAATAATCATCAAGACTTTAGGATTTTTTCCAAAACAAACCTAAACTGGAGGACTTTGCCGATTAGTGCATGACTGATTGAAGAGGTATGTCACCTGCTACTACATGGCAGCACATCCCATCACATTACAATTGCCTGCCTGGAGTCATTATGGTGTATTACATCCTTTTGTTATCAAACTGTGTCATGTTGCATCGCAGTCAGGAGCAGCCGGATGGAGACGTGGCTGACACGTTGCCTGTAACAGATGCAATAAGACACAGCATCCAAGGCACATACCTGCTTTTAGTCAAGGCTCAATTTGCTCTGAGCATATTTTGACATATCTAGAGTGGGTTTGAAGTCGCAGGTAATCCCCTTCTGTGTTTTCCAGCTCTCACTCAAGGCACAAGTCTTTCTGTTGGACCAGGGAGAAATGCAAGCTTTAAATTTCTTGGCTTGCTGCAGCATCATCAAGTAGGTATGAAAACTTGCTTAGTCTAGTTAGTGCATTAAATACATGAAATCTGTGAACATTAGGCACTCTGAGAAGGTTCTTTTTAAAGCATAATCCCAAAAGCTTAAAGAAATAAAAAAGACTTCTAATTCTTCTTTAAAAAAAGTGTAAAAATTGAGAAAGTCTGCTAAAAGTACCAAGACAGAGCTTCCAAAATATGAGGTGTATTAGGATAGTGAAATAACAAAAGCAAAAAAAAAATCATATTAATCTTGGATTAAAACAAGTTTTTAATATGAATGCCTATGACATTCTTGACATGCCAAATGAATTCTTTATGATCAGAGCCGCTGCAATCAATACTAAATGAATTCATAATAAGATACTTAAAATAAAGTGTTACCACAAAAAAAACCCCAATAAAAGGCCATCATCAAAACTGCAGTCTAAATAAAGCCCAGCAAGATGGTGCCAGCTATGAGAGTCAATGGTAATGCTTTATTTATTCTTTTGTTTGACCTCTTTCTCTCCCTCTTGTTGTAATATTCATACAAATCTTATTGAAGGGTGGGATGGTGGTGAGAGGTGTGTGGTGTGGGACAGTGGCAGAGTCAGGGGCAGCACAAAGCAGAGGCTGATGGTTAGAGAGGAAATGAAAAAACACTAAGGTGGTGTTAACAAGGAGAATGACACAAAGTGGGAAGGAAAAAAGAACAAAACCATGAGAGGCAGGTGGACAAGGCATAAAGAAGGAGTACAAGGACCCTCTAGTAGAGGCTGGTGGGTAATGGGAAAATTAATGCTTTATAGGACATACTGTTTCCAGAATGTTTTTGTTGGTGGTGGGTTTTTTGTTTTTGTTTTTGTTTTTTTTCTTCCCTTCCTATGAATTAATACTTTAATTACCTAGTTTCTTATAAGTCTTCTGGACCTCAAAAGTTGGAAGCTAAAAGTGCAAATTAACCCAGCAGAGGCAGCAACCCAGAAGCAAAGGTTTCTCTGTACTTGGGCAGTCTGTCAAAACCTGTTTTGCTGTGGATTGACTTATCAGGTCAGGGAAAAATCCTTTCCAAAGAAGAGTGTACAAGGAAATCCTCTGCAGTAGGTGCATTACCTACCTGGAGCTGTCATGCAACCTCTGAAGGAAAAGGAATTACCTGTGCTGTACTGGTGTAGCTGACAGCTAAATCTGCCCTAATCTGCCTTAATTATACTCTTCAGAACAGGGTCTTTCTGGTGATTTGAGGGCGGGAGGTTCAGCAGGGAATAAAAGTCAACTGCTTTCCCTTCTAGTTAGAATAGGGGGGAATTAGCTGGATGACATTAGGAGAGTTTCTAAATATCTTTCCTGCCAATATTTGATTAGGGACTTTAATTTCATTAGACAAACTGATTTTTTCATTAGCCAAACTGATTTTTTTCATGCATTGCTCTCTCCTTTTAATGTGTAAATTACATGGGATTTGACTCTCATTACTCCACTGATATGGGTGATGCCTTCAAACGGACACTGGCACCGTGCTCACGGACAGATCTCCTGCAAAAAACTGCTTTGTGCTTTGCTTTGGGAAGAGATTCTGTAAATACCCAGTTCAGCATCCCCTTGCACACTCTTTGTTGGGAGAGAAAATCCCAGCACCTGACCAGGGTCTCCTGATTGTGATATGAAATGGGGTTTCATCACACGAAGCATAATTCAGGTAAATTTGTGGGATGGAGATGATGGAGGACACAGTTCAACACATGTGTGCCCATTTGGAACTTGAGCAGTTTAGTTGCAATGATTTCAGGGCAGCCTTTGCTTTTCCAAATCAAGATTACCATAATTTGTTATCTTTTGATAATATTAATTTTGATCATTTCCGTCTCATGTCTCATCAGTTTTTTATTAATATTGTCACCATTTTAAACTACTTTTACTGGACAAATGAAGTACTAAGCAGTGAGACGGAAAGGTATTTAAAAATGAATTTTTCTGGGTTTATTTGGGGTAAAATGAAGCTGAAAAAGAGAAGCCAGATGAAGTTTCCAGGTACTTCTGTAATTATGAATGAACAATTTCAGCTACAGTCCTACAGTCTGGATCGTTGTGCGTTGTGTTCTTTGCTGCCTGGTGCTCTAGATGCCCAATAAAACATTGGGGGATGTAACTGTGCTGGTATTAAGCATATGAGACAAAATTAAAAAGAAAATATTTTGCTTCCAAAGGCACAGCAGTTGAGGCTGAGAGTCCATTAAACCTCATACATGAAGCTGAACTGATCCTTGTTTTACTGGCTCCTCAGAAAATACAGGTGCTGAAGGAAGAGAGCCCAGTTGTTATTGCCAGATAAAACTCTCTGCTTGGAGTGGAAAAAGTAGGGTTTAAAGCAGAGTTTGCTGTTGTTGCATAGCTTTTTAAAGGGAAAACATGAGCTTTTATTATTGAGGCGGTTATGGGAACACCCATCATTTTTATAGGCTTGTGCTTTGGTAAATAAACATGTTGACAAAATTTCTATAATTGTTTTGAAAGTATTTTTAATAAAAAGAGCTTGTTTTTCTGTGATATTGAGTAGATCTGATCAGAACAGAAGTAGAAAGAACTTTGATATTTCATATATATATATATATATATGTTTTGTTTTTTTTTTTTAAATTTCAAGCCAGTTCTGTGTTGAGAAAGAACCAAGCATCTCAGTAGAGGTCTGGGTGATGCTGTTCATTGGAAAAGCCAAGGAAAGTCAAGGTCTCTTGCTTATTGGAGTGATTAATGATTTATCACTAATAGGGTTGCAGTATTGCATGGTTTAGCCACATTGCAACATTCCATTTGTCAGAGTTGTTAAAGGTTGGATTCTGGACTCAGGTCTTTGGTGCCTGGGAAAAAAAACTAATCCATGTATGGAAATACTTCAGTTTAAAGTTTCCAAATGTTTGTGAGTTCTCAGGGAATAAAAGTCAAATTTGGATTATAAGAAATGAGCAGAATTTCTCAATCAAAAGCTGTTTTTCTGCAGACTGTCCTTCACATTTTTGCAGATTCTCTACGTCAGACAAAGTGTTTTCCTCCATATTATATAGTAGGTATGGGTTTATTTATACTCAATATAACGTCATTATATAATAAGTTTTCTTGGAGTACTTGGTACTGTACAAACCACAAAAATTTTTGCTCCAGTGACCTTGTAATATAAAACTGAGGGAGCAATCACATTGCATTATGTGCCAGTGTGGTGAAATTAGTTTTGCACTGCCTAGGCAAAAGGATCTCCCTTGTCATCCAAATTACAGGACTGGGGCCCATATGTATGCACTCTGTCTGTTTGTTTATGCCATATGAATGGTAATACCAGGAAATATTTTTAAGGGTTGATGTCCCTTTTCCCTCTGCATTTGAGGGTTTTGTTGGGTTTTTTTAAAAATATTTCTCTCCTGAGTAAAATGTGTCCATTCAACAGAGTTGAAATGAGTTATGTTAATCTTCCAACATAAATATGAAACACTTTCAGTTGTTTTGCTGTCATTAGTTGTCCAGCTAAAATGCAGAGACCAATTTACAGGCAAGTCTCATAATGCAAAAAGTGTTTGTTGAGGTGAGGTACACAGGAAGAAACGGGATGTTTGGCCAAGGATTAAGAATGAGCTTTAAACTTGCAGAATTTCTTCTTCATTGACTTTTCCTTAAATACAGACTTATTTCTATCTTATATAATTCAAAGCTCATGCAGCCAAAAGAGGGAGATTTTCTAGCAGTGGGGGGTGAGCTTTTTAAAAATCATCATGATTCTCTTCTTTGAAAGGAGTGAACAAGAATCAATTTTCTTAACTAGAGAAGCTGGCTGAGTTGTGGGTTCATCTAGAGCAGGGTGAACTCTTAGAGAGCTAACCCAAGAAATGAGAGAGACACAAAACTAGTGTGACTTCTTTCTTCTTCCTCTTCTGGGAGGAATATGTGGGGCAGTCACAGAGAATTTCATGAGCTTTGCCTTCAACAAATCAACAGAACTTCAGAAGATGCATGTTTAGGTGTTTCCTAAGCAAAGAGCTTTCAACAGCTGATGGAATCATAGAATGGCTTGGATTGGAAGGGATTTTAAATATCACCTCATTCCAACCTCATTGCCATGGGCAGGGAGAGCTTCCACTATCCCAGGTTGCTCCAAGCCCCATCCAACCTGGTCTTGGACACTTCCAGGGAGGGGCCAGCCACTGCTGCTCTGGGCAACTTGTGCCAGGGTCTTACCACTCTCACAGAGAAGAATTTGATCTGTATATCAAACCAAAACCTCCTCTCTTTCAGTTTGAACCCATTACTCCTTGTCCTCGCCCTACCCAGATACTTATTTACCACAATACCCATTGAGTGGAGCAAGGAGCTCTTGCAAAGACCCAGTTGACCAGGAGGGCCACAAAGCCACGTTGAGTAACCCAAATTACCCCCTTCAAATGCCACTTCCCAGCTGGTCTGCTGGCTGAGAGATGGGTTTTGTGCACGGTGGAAGTGTGGACAGGCCCCACCTTCTGCCCCTGGGGAAGCTGCTGGTTTCCCTGAGCCCAGAGGATTCAGCCCTGCAGGCCTTTTCCTCCTATTTGAGGCATATGATATCGATATTGATGTTTTTGGTGAGGCCAGGGCTCTCTGAGGCACGTATCCCACCAGGCTCCGTGGAGTCTGCACTCCATGGAGATGTATAGGCAGGGATGGAGGGCAGCCAAGAACGGCTGCTGCTCAGGAGGGCGAGTGCTGTGCTGGGGAATGGCTTAGATTGGTTTCAGGGCCTTCCTTTAGCTAATATTTGTTACTTTTCCACGGAAAATAGGAGTAGGCTTGCGTTTCAGGCTTCTTTTAACCTCAGATCATCTGGGTTTCATAGGTACCGGTCATACTGTAAGCTTAAATGTTCTTTTTCTCACATGTTCCCTTTCAAACAGAGTCAAGGCAGATTTTTATTTTTAAACATTTGGAGTTTGTTTTCATAAAGTTTCTCCAATCAAGACAGTATCCAAGCCATCTTGGTTTGTCGTCGTACATCCAGTATTACTACATTAGCTCTTAATAAAGAACTCATGCAAAAACCAGATTCCCTTCACACTAACTACAGAAACATGTTATGGGAATGTGACCATAGAGCTGTGTGGAAAATGATATTACTTACAGAAGATTTGTTGTCACATAACAGCCTGCTCATCTGCTGATTACTATCTTAGGTTTATTGTGCATCTTCCTTTGTGCAGTGATACTTTCAAAAGTGTTTAAAATCTCTGCAGTAAAACAAAATAATAAAAATTAAAAAAAAAATCCCGACATGCCTCTGTTAGCATCGAACTAAATCTAAACTAAAAGCAAATTTATACATATGCTGTATATTAAGCTTAACCAGGGTAACGCCCCTTTCCTTTGGTTTTTGGAAAAGAGTCCCACATTGTCACATGTAAAGGGACATTTCAGCACTGATTTTCATTTTCATGAGATTAAAAGTGAAACATGTAACCACAAAGCTGGTTTATGTCATCCCCTGTTGGAGCCAGCAGTAATGCCAAAAATTAGATATTTGATAGGTTTGTGAGAGAAACAGATGCAGGAGGGATGCCATTCCCACAATTTTAAACTCCTTCTTATCTATAAGCTAGAAAGAACATTCCAGATGAAGAAAATCTATCTTATTGGCTTTAGAAAATACAGGAAGAAAGTTGCCAAAAAAAAAAAAAAAAAAAGGGAAAAAAAAAGAAATAAGAAGAGAAGTTAATTTAAAACCAATGTCAGTCTTGGGGAATTGTAAACCATAATTGAGAGAGAGAGAGTGTGTGTGTATTCATATATGTGTGCACATCTACAAAATGAATCGTCTGAGATTGGGCATTTCCCTTCCTTTTTGATCTGTTTAATGCAGTCTGCAATCTCACTTTGGCTTTTTTGAACACTTTTGGGTGCAGAAAGATGGGGGACGGTAAAAACCAAGGGAAGAATCTCCCCCAAACATACACCAAATAAACTCAGTGAAAGCATCCAAAAAGTATTCTTTCGGCTTTTTGTTTTGGAAGCAGTTTGTATGTCCCTGTTCTTTTAATTTCATTCTGCCAGCTGTCTGCTAAACAAATCTAGCCAGGTGGGGCTTACAACCCATGACTAAAAAACCTACTAGTGCAGCTGTCCAGCTTGCCTGGAGGAAGAATTCTAACAAATGGCAGGAATGAAAAGATTGGTTTTGTTTTCAAGAAAGTAGCTATGGTACCTTCCTTGCTTCGTTGTTGGTTTTTTGTTTTTTGTTTTTTTTTTTTTTTTTTTGTTCTGCTTGCTTCAGTTAACTCATGGCCTCCTAAGGTTTTACAGAGTAATGGAAAATCCACTTCTGTGGTTCATCATTTAACGTGGTATTGCTTGGATTTCTTTCTTTCCCTTTTTTTTTTTTTTCTCCCTGTAATGATTTTTTTTTTCTGTGTTAGAAACATAGGGCAGCTGCTTTGAGTGTAGCTAAATGTAAAATAATCCGACACTTTTGCTACAAAAGCACTGGTAAGCCATATAGTAGCTTAGCTGGATTTTTAAATATTCAAGAGTTGAATATATAACTAGTGAAGGGTGGTGGTTGGTATTGTTTATCCACAAGCTGGGGACAGAACAGGCTTCTTTGCACTGCTTCATCAATCGACCTCAACTGTGATTTTCTAGTCAGCAAATGAGTGCTTCATTTTCTGTGTCTGTGTTGAGCTAAACAAGAGCTATGCTAAAAATTACCAAACCGCCATCTGATCTATAGTTTCAGCAATAGAAGATTAGCATGTGAGCCACTGAGACACCTTCCCTCCCTCCTGCCAGAAAAAGGAATGTGTGAAAGGTGTTTGTCACCAACTCCACTTAGGGAATTCAACTGAAAATCTCCCTCTGCTTTTCGTTGGGTAACAGCCCAAACAAAAAATAATTGGTTTTTGGCCCAATCCTGCCTCCTTTGAAGCTGGTGACATCTTGTTCTTTTGACATCCTTGGTGCAGGTCCACATTGACTGAGAGTGATCTGGTGGAGTGATTTGCTCAGTGAGGAGTTGAGGGCTTTTGGCACTTCTCAGGTATCACTCTGGTCTCACGGGTCCCAACTTTAAAGGAACACATGGCATTAACACCTCTCAGAGTCCGGGTGGTGCCTCACAGTAAAGCTGCAATACAGGCTTTGGGTTTGGTCCAGAGCTAGTAAAGTATCTGTGCTTATGTGGGTGTGTGAACAGTGCTGCTGAAGTCAGTGGAGCTGTTTTGACCAATTACTGGTTATCTAATGATAGAAAATTTCAAGTAAGGTTAGGACTTTTTGGATGGACACTCTAGTCAAGTGACTAAGTGGTTTAAATGAAGCGTGTCTTTAATTGCTGAACTGCATACACATTAGATTCTTGTAGACTTGATTTCAGTGACTGCATACACATTAGATTCTTGTAGACTTGATTTCAGTGACTTATCTGTTTCCTTATTAGTGTACAAACAGGTCTGCTAAGGAGGTGCAAACTGGGTCCTACTGATTTTTCCAAGACAGACAGGTGCCAGGCCCAAAAATACCTCACTGAATGATTAGACCTTCCTGTGGGAAGCAGCAAGTCACACATAAAGCATGTTCAGTGCCTGCCACTTTTCCCTTTCTGTTTGCCATCTTCACAAGAAAAAGCGGGCGCAAAAGGAACGTAATGATTGTTTCTGCACCTCTTTGTATCACCTGGGCTTCTCTGCACCCTCCAAGCCAGTGGGTTCGGATAACATCCCCTTTGCAATCAATTTGGGAGATTGAGACCTGTCTCTGCAGAGGGAATGGGGGAGCAACACACTCTGCCTGGGCTGCTCAAGTCAAAATGGCATCGAGCACGGGCAGCCGCGGCCAGACTGCAGGCGCCGTTATTTCCTTTTGTTGTATAACAAGGCATGAGTGATATTGGTTTGGGGTGCTCACAAGCCAAGAAAAAAGAAGGCCAATTTTTCATGAGGAAATTGAAGTGCTGATGCAGAACTAACCCTCACGGTTTGTTGTTATTTAACGGAGAAGCAGCGAGTGGGGGATTTTGGCAAAACTTGGTGTGTAAGCAAAACAATTGCAATGACATTATTTAGCACACAATGGAGTAACAAAGGCACTTAACAGCTACGATTAAGGACGGTGTTAAGATTCTCAAATAGCATCTGCAAGCAAAAAAAAAGTGTCTGTGTTATTCTCTAATACCATATAGAAATACATTATCTTAATTCCTTTTTTTTTTTCCTGAACCTACAGTAGGTTCCTAGAATGACTCCAGCAATATCACTGGAATTAGCTCCTTTCAGTGATATTATAGTCTCTGGACATTGTTATCAGCCTCAGTTTTTCACCTAGTTTTTTTTATTGTTAGGCAACTGCAAATGTATATTTTACACTAAAAATGCTTATGTTCATTTCCCATTTGTATTTCTGAGAACAATGTCAGATTCTGAAGGCCTGCACAATGTACAGAAGATATATATGTCTATGAAATAGCAGGATAATATTGGGAAAGCTGAGCCTTGAGAGTAATTTGCCATAAATTATTTTACCTGGTGTTATAACAACTTCTTAATGTAAGGGATTTTCTGGACTTACGGTATTTGTACAAGAAGTTCTGTTTTATAAAAGAAAAGGAGATGGGTTGCGAGGTCAAAAATACTATATTGCTTTCCTTTAATTTTTCCTTTAATTTTCCTTTCCTTTAATTTTCCATACATTTTCAAATATGATTCTAAATACAATGGCTATTATGCTGGATGAGCCTGGATGAGCTTGGCTTTGGGAGAGGAGAGCTGCACCACGTTTTTGCTAAACCCATCACCATTTCCTGATGGCCATGAGAGCAGCACTTTGCTTCTGCAGACCATGAGCAGAGGATGGGAGACCCAAGAAGGCTCCAAAACGCTGTGTGGGATTACACCAGTCTAGTCAGTAAGCCCTGGTGCCAAGGGTGTAATGTAATATTATAACCATCTGCTGTCCAAGGCCGTTATCCCAGTGGCTCCTGGACACCGCTCACCCTCCTCATCACGGCAGCAGCGTTGTCACCATGGTATCTGGAGCATGACGGGGAGGTGGCAGAAGTGCAAGTGACACAAAAAGGCTCTTGAATTGTGGAGACCTTCTCCACTTCTACGCTGTTTGCTGCTCAGTGCAAAAATGGGTTCCATTACAGCCTCCATATAATCCAGGCAAGCATAGCTGTTCCAAGGCTGTAATCTCCCTGGAATGCCTGAGAATGGGAACAATTGGCCAACTCTCATGGTTTTAATATGATGTTCACCTAATTTGGTGAAAGTTTCCCATGGTCAATGCTCTTTTTTTTTTTTTTTTTCTTTGATTTCACACTTATCTACAGTGCTTATAATATTTGGTTTTTTTTTTCCCAATAGGACTGAAGTTTTTAGAGCTACAATTTTTCTTTCACTCCTATATGCAGAAATATGAGGCTGATCCTCATGGAGACATCCTCCATCTGTCCCTTTTCTATTAATTGCAATGTGCTGGAAGCCACACAGAACTTTCAGGAAAGAAAGATATCCTGATTGCTGAGGAACAGGTCAGAAGTCAGGAAAAGAAATATGACATGTAAGATTGAAATCAAGTTTGACAAGGAGGTCTGAAGATGAAAAAAAATGTGGTGGAACAGTGGGCAAACAATATCCTATGGACTATGAGGAACAGGAGAGGGAAAAGTATTCCAAGATAGTGAACAAGAGTTGGAGGACAGGAATTGAACATGAGTGGTAGGAAACTTTGATGAGGTGGACCTGTGACTGTGGAGCTGAGACTGGATCTACAACAGAAGGCCAATGGGAATGGTCTCTCACAGAATCCCATGGGACAGCAGGAAATAAATGGAGACTTGCAACACTAGCCAATAGGCATGGATTTTAGGCTGGAAATGAAGAGGCATGGATTCGATTTATTAAAAGCTAGTTGCTAATGATTTTTTTTAAAGTCATATATGAATTCATTTTCTAGAGGAGGGAAGAGGTTTAAAGGGTAAAATAGTTTCAAACACTGAATAGATCAATAAATATGGGTACTTCAAATACGGGTAATATCTTAACATCTGAGTGTTTCTCTGTCTGAAGAGCTTTTGAGTTTAAGCTGGTAAATAACATGGATTCCAGCCCCTCTGATCACTTCCTGTGGGGATAATCTGCAGGTCAATAAAGAGATGAAGTTAGTGTCTACTTGCTTCATGATTATGCAGAATTAAAACAAAGCTTGATGCAGTATTTGATGAGGGCAGGAGTGAGCAAGGCCACAAACAAGCAACATCACTCCTGTATTGGAGGAGTACAACAACACAAGAGAGGAAATGGAGAGGGGGAAGTGGAGAGAGACCAAAGGAGAGTCTCAGAAAGGGTTTAGATATAGATATGGGGATGAAATCCAAGAGAGGAGTGTTACAGGAGGTTCAGTGGATAAAATTATAGGAAAACCGCAAAATCTGTTGGAAAAAACTCTTGGACTAAAACAGTAAGCTCAGATTAATTTAACCCTGTTAAATGTGTTATTTAGTGATTGTCACATACCTTAAAGTGGTTGCATTTGTCATATCTGCTCAGAGAAACCTTTCCCACCAAAACCAATTCCAGCCTTTTTTCCTTCGTTTTTTGAGTGCTACACATTTCCTTGGAAAAGAGGTATTGTTATCTGTGATTGGACAAGAGGCTTGCCTGTGGTCCTCCAAACACTTTGCCATCCCCATGATGGATAAGTTGTCCCTTTAACAGTTCTTATCCACTGGGGCTACTTTTGAAGGCCACTCTGAAATTCCAGCTGTGGAGCATCCAGGTGTTGCCAAGAGCAAGGAGGTATGAGTAGGCAAATTCTGACATGTTGCATTCCAGTCTTCACTTTTTTAAAGGTGTCACTTCAAGGTGGTGATTATGGTTTTTAAAATAGGAATAGATGTGAAAACTAGTTATTTTAGAGTTATTCTGTCATGCCAGCTAACCTGAGCAAAGAGTAGTCTGCTGTCTCCAGGACAGCTTGAAAGGCTCTCTCAGGAGTAGTCAGAATTGTGTTCCTTGTCAAACACCAGAGCTGATACCTCCAAGGCATGCAGGAAGATGTGTTTAATCATCTTCCTTTTTTTATTTGATCTTTGGTTCTTTTTTTTTTCTTTGCTTTTGTAGTCCTGAAACACTCACTTGAGAAACTCTGACAGATCTGGAATAAAATTAAGAAATTCTGCCTCTCCAATTCTCATCCCAAAAAACACCTGTTAAAGGAAAATAAATCGAGTTATATGCCAGCATTCTCCATTTGTTTCTCATGTTCTGCGTCAGGTAATCTATGTAGATATTTCCTTCCACCTGCTTCAAGACCTCATCTTTCTGCATTTTAGCATTTCCCACATTTCCCATTCTTGAGTCATCTCCTCCCTCCTTCCCCATAGAAAATGAAAACAAGAAACTGTTGAGTAGAGTTGAAATGTGATGGAAAAAATACCCCATGCTTTCATTCTCTTGTTGAAATATTTTCCATTTCCTAAAGACTCTCTAGATTTCCTTTGGCATGCGAGCTTTCAGGATTTCTTTTCCACTCAGTGTATTAACTTTGTTTTTTTCGCACGTTATCATTATTTTTACCAGCATGTGTAACGCACATTTCCCACTTTACGATGGCAGTAAATACAAATGCAGAAATTACACACTCAGACAAATTAAGAGAAATAAACCCTAGCAGGTCCTGAACCAGCCAGTAATCATTCCTACGTATCCTCTATTATATCCCCGTGTACTCTCAGTACATTTCCACATCACACAGGTGGAAGTGTGAAGCTGAGGCTCATTTAACAGTATGAATTTTCCCAATGTATCACAATTACAGGAACACCTGTGCTTCATAACTTTCTGCTGATCCACTGTGAAAATTCACAGTGTGTTTAGTAACCAAACCATCAATATGCTTTGTCTCCTACAGCGTGTGGATTGGGATGACGGCTTTAGTTCCTCCTTAAAAAACACCAAAACAACCAGAACCAAAAACCCAATAAACCAAAAACTGATAGAAAATGTAGCTGATGCTCGTGTTGTGGGCTGTGCTCACTCTTCCCCTCTGTGACAGATCTTTATTGTGGAAGATCTTCAGTCTGCCCTCACTGAAGGTTGGCAAACTCCGGTCTGGGAAACTCAAAACCTTGCTTTTTTTGACTTTGTTTCATTGCCTGAGTATGGCACAAACACCAGTTTGTGTTCATGACTCATTGCTTTCTTGAAAGTGTGTCAAATTCATTGCCACATGAGTCAGGCACCTTCAGCACACTCCATGTGGCTCTGCTGGACTGTCCTGTGGAGCCACCCCAAGCTCGTGCCAAGGGAGGGTCTTGGCCCACTCTTGTGCCCACTCATCCTGCCCAGCTTGGCTTGGCTAGGCTGGGCTAATTTCTACCAGCCTACCTAAGTTTCTTCAACTGATAGAAAAAGTTAATAAATGACAATGTGAGGCAAAGCTATGGTTTTATGCAAAGGACCAAGTAATATAATGGAATAACAATGCTTGAGGCTCTGCTTGAATAGCAGGAGTTTTGGTGAAAGGTTTTACAGGGATCTCTACTGAAAATAACCCCAGCTGCTTTTCTGATTTCTCTTTTAGCCTGTTCTATAAAAGATAATTGGCTGTGTGTGTGGTTCTGTGGCCCAAAAGGGAGCCTGAGTCTTGGGAAGCAGGCTTCCACCTTGATGTGAACCAACCCACTGGAGGAAGGTGTTTTTTTGTGGTGCAGAGGTGCTGCTGAGTGCTTTAAACTGTTCTGTGATGAGCAGAAGATGTCTATGATTCACTACAATTTTTAACTGGGGAGATGGAGGTGAAAAAGTCCTATTCCCTGCTTTGAGTTTAGGTGAAAATGGGCTTTGTGATCCCATTTAAGTGATATTTGCATCATCTGGGCAGTGTGATCCAAGTCCTTGTCCTTCAGTTTCCACACCGAGGGGTTGGCTGTAGATGGTAGATTTCCCATCCATGGAAAACAGGCTGTCTGGAGAAGGAAGATAAAATCATATCTGCTGTTGTCCCAGAGTGGAGTGGGATGTGTCTAGGGGACTGCAGTCTGGGACATGCTCTCAAGCCACTCAGTTTAAAGATAACCTAGATTAATCTCATCAGCTTTTAATGAGAACTGGGGATTTGTGTCTTCTGTGATGTGTCACTCTTGAAAGCAAATCTTAGGTTTATGAGTCACTTGAAATTCTGTGATATTGGGTAAAAAAATCCAACCCTTGATAGCTGTCACATTTATATTTCCATTCTCTTTGTGAACTGTTACAAGCCCTTGTGCTGTATCTCCACTTTCATTGATGTTTCTTTCAGATAGAAGCCTATCTTCCATTTGCAAGTTCCCATAATACACATTCCTAGTAAGCCAAATTCTGCCTTTCCCACCCTAATCTCAGTGAAGCTTCTGTCATCAAGAAGACTGAGGCCTCCTGAGTTGTTTTCCTGGATCCCTTCTGGATACTCCATGTGTGGTTCTGTCCTTCAATGAACTCAGAGAAGGAGGTGTCCCTCTGTTCCCTTTTCTATCAGGAAGAATGATGCATATGGTGTGACACAGGTGTGTAGAGGGGTCAGCAAATTAACGTGCTTTGAGGTCTTTGGATTAAATTCATATAAGTGAAAAATAGTTGGAAGTTATTTTATTGTCCCGCTGGGTCTGACATTCTTTTCTGCTCCCAGAAAGAGATTTTCTGTCTGCAAATCTCATGTTTCCAGAATTAGATTAGGAGTGTCAGATGTGCATTCTTGGGGCCTTCTGACCCAGGTTAACCCTGGAGCACAAAAATTTGATTGTGTAGTTGCGAGACCAGAACAAAAATATACCCATGGTGGTCCATCACTGAATATAGGAGACTTTTATAGAGCACATTCAAGGCAATGTGGGCACACAGGGAGACTGTGTGCCACAAGGATGGACACTGTGGTCAGGGTCAGGAAAAATAATCTGAATTCAGGGTAAAGTCATTGATTTGAAGATCAGGGAGATTTGTGGGAATTTTTTTTTTTTTTAATATAAAAACCCCACCTTTCAATGATGGTACAAGACTGTAATAGAAACTCTATTAATAAAGAGAAGTACCAAATGTATAAAAAGTATATTATGACATGACTTTCCACTTCCCAAATAGCTAGTGGAAGATGAGGAAGTCCAAAAATGGGGATGAAGAGATATCCCAAGCCTGAGCCATAATCAGACCAGCTAGAGCTAAAAGCCATCACCAATTGTTTGTCCTGCTTCTTGTCTGTGCTTGGACCTGTAGAGAAGCCAAGGCAGTGGTGCAAGGCAGACTGCAAAGCCTGAAGGGAAGTTCAAGAGCAAATATAGTATAAGAGAGTGTCTCATAGGTAAACTTGTTAGGTTCTTGCCATCTGGAAATAATAATATGTATCTTCACAAGAGAGTTTTGGAGATACAGCTTTGTTGATTTCTTTCTTAACAAGGGTGGAGTTGTTTCTGAGATCAGGGACCATTTCACTGCTGTGAAATATCTATTTCTGTTAATATGTTTACTGTGCTAAGTAATCAGAACTGGATTCCATCAATAAATAACTGGTCTAATTTAGTATTTGCATTAAAATTCTGTTTATAAAGTCTTGGAGCTGAAGCTGCAGCTTAATGCTCAGTCAGGATGCTGAACAGTTGGATTCAGCAGTGATTTAATTCCTGTCAAAGGAAGTTGAACCTGAGTGTGATGTGGAAACTGGCTGCTGTTTGGACTGGTTGCTTGTTCATGAATGCACTCATGTTATCACATGTTCAGAAAAAAAAGAGGAAAGAAAGCAAAACAGGCGAACACTTAACGTTCCTAAAGTAGTTTCCTCAAATTTCTCTGCAAACAATGTAAAATAACAACCTAATAATTTTGTATCTTAATCATTTTCAGTAAAGAAGTCCTTTAGATAATTGGCACTGCCTCTGTACTAGGCCAAACTTTCTTTTAAGTTACAAATACTCACAAAAGGTTTACATTATAAGGAGCTGCTTTGGAGATGTGCAGATTTAGTTTGTAAGTACAAAGTGAACATGCAAATTGCCTTATCTTGTGGGATTCACAAACAACCATCATTCAGATTGATTTAATACATAGCTTTTTATCTTTAAAAGTGTTAATTAGAAAATAGGGACAGTTCTCTGAGCACTTAAGAGTAATAAATAGATCAAAACGGCATCCATGCTTCTGTGATGGAACTTCTGAAGACTTTATAAAGGGATTAAACCAATTGTCAAAAAGACCACAGTATACATATTTAATAGTGCTACCAAGCTACAATTACATTTTTAGGACTCTATTTGCTAAGCTTTTAAACACTCATTATACAAAAATGGAAAAAAAAAAAAGGGAGAGAGAAGAGAGAGACGGGAAAAAAAAGGGATTTTCAGAACTTTGCCACATAACTCGGGATTGCTATGCCAGTCAGCTCTGCTCCAGGTCTGGAGTGACACAGCTGTGTTCAAGACATCCTGGTTTTCATTTAGCATGAGAAGTTGTTCAGCTGTGTGAGAAAAAGACCTTGTGTAGTTTGGTGGTCTGATTTTGCTCCACTGCAGCCTTCAGGGGCAGGGGGGAGATGCTGCTAATGGATATCCTTGACCTACCACGAGTTAAAACTCACTCTTTTTAAGACTTAGAGATCTGTGTGCATGTAGTCACATCAGTAGTGTTCATGTTTGTTCTGTATATTTATTTCTATATATTCCTATCCTTGCCCAATAAGCTCACTCTGAGTGAAATCAAACCCACTGGCAATAATGAGTTGCAGTCTGACTTTTTATCAAGTAAAACAGAGGGAACTGCAACTTGTCAAGCAAACAACAAATAAGGCAGATCTCATTTTAAAAAATGAGAGAAACGGGTAAGGTCTTGAAATGTACTCAGGAAGTAAATAGTGTGAAGGACTAGAGGAAGAATTAACTTCAGCACCTGAGGTCATCTACTTCTAAAAGTCTCATCTAAAATATGGGCCTTAAGGGGCTTCCAGAGATTTTGTGGGACCAGTTTCACCCCACGAGAGAACAGCTGTAATACTCCTTTTCCTGCTGCCATTTCCAAGTCCTACCTATCAGCAGCATATAAAATGCATTACAGCAATAAGAGTAAAAATCCTCCTTTGTCTCTCCAGTCTGAGTAATGGTTTTGAGTGTCCAGGAATTCTTTTTGCTGCTTATTTCAATATATCTGCATGCAGGTACTCATGCACAGAGGTTTCATGAAGTTGCTTTTATTTGCATAAACCATATGATAAAGCATTTATAAGAACTATATATTGATATGGACAACTTCAGAAAGTCTTGTGAGGAATTTCTGTGATGCAGATGGAGGGTGACTTTTTTGTCTGTTATTTGCCATTTCAAAACTTACAGCACCTCAAGAAAATAGATATGACTCTTTATATTTTAATGCAATTATCTAGAAATATAGAATTTGGAAAGAAGTTGCTGATATATTCTGAGAGCAATTAGGAAAATAGTTTATTTCCCAGATTGTAAGGGATATCTAACATCTCTCATGGAAAGCTGCACGTGTTTGAACAGTCTCGTTGCATTTAAAGCATTTAATATTTTATCAGGATGAAATATGCATTTAACTTTTATTGCCTGGGAAGTGGCAGAAAGGGAAACAGTGGTTAGAAGTGCTTAGCAGAGTTTTGGAAATGCTCTGGGACGGAAGAGTCACAACCTCTCTGGGCTGCTCTTCCAGCACTGGATCACCCTCCTCATGAATAAGAATTTCCTGATGTCTGATCTGAACCTCCCAAGCTGCACTTTGTGGCCTGTGCCCTTTGTCCTTTTTGCAGCCTCCACAGGGAAGAGTTTGCTCCATCATTTGGGAGCAGTGGTTTGAGCTACAACTGGATTTTCCTCTAGTGTCCTGTTCCATATGTTAAACAGGCCCATCATCCCCAAGATGTCCTTTTAGGTTCTGTTCTCCAGGCATCTGAGCGACTTAGCCACCTCTTCTGGACCTTCTATGCACGTGGCACATCTCCATCCTGAGCAGAGAGGGGAGGACAGGTTCCTTCCACCTCTTGCCATGCTCCTCCCCGTGTGGATCATGGTGTGGTTTGTCCAGGGGCTCCTCCTACAAAAGGGAGAGGAAAGGAGAGAAGGTAGGGTGGGTTTTTCTCATTAACTGAGTTGATTTTCTGCATCACTGGTGGCCTTGGGGAACTGTGCAGTGGGTGAGCACTGGTGGAGCTGGGTGCAAGCACAGAAGAAGGCAGTTGCTGCTGTGAAGAGCTCAGTCTGCACGTCACAGGAGGCAACAGATGGCACAGGCTGACGAGATGGGATGAGAAGAGATGAGACAATATTTATAAACATGATAGACAGCAGTCTCAGTGCATGAGTAGCCAAGACATTGTCAAGGTTTTTTTCAGGCATCACAGGAGGGGTTCTGGAGCTGAGCTGAGCAGAGAAGTGGTTTTGCAGCAGCTTGCAGGAGGATGGTCCCAGGTATGAAAGAGAGAATGGAGGTGGTCAAGATAAATTGAGAAATTTCATTCAAATTTGAGTAATAAAGTATATTTATCAAGGTGGAGCTTGATAAAGTTCTGGTTTGGATTAGAGGATTGCTGGGGATGGCAGGAGGTTGGGTTCAGGAAACCAACAGGTCCAGTTTTGGAGTATCTGAAGGGACTTTTGGTGTGTTTGAGAGTGTGGAGAAAGGTGAGCAGGAGGGAGAAAGCACCATGGAGCAAGAGTTCTTCATTCAGAATCAGCCACAGTAGAGTAGCAGTCATGCCCTGGGCTCTCTCACCACTGCAGGATCCAGCCCTTCTGGACAGAGTTTTTGTCACCATCTCTGTCTTGTCAGCTGTACAACACTGGTGCTTTCCCCCATGTAGAAATGCAGTGTCTGGTGTGCAGAGTTTGTGTGCTCGTGTTCAGTGGAGTGGATTAGCTTGTGAAAACCTGCATCCTAATTCTGATGTAAATGTGTACTGGGTATTATGTAGCTCTGGCTTTGAAGCTCTCTAATGTTTATTTCAAAGTAATAATAGCCTCAATAATGTTCAAAGAGCTGTTTGGTTTGGATATAAAATATATATTACATAAACTAGTTTTGTAGTCATCAGTATATCTAACTTTTTTCAACTGTTATGTCTGGAGTTCATTTTCTTGAGCTTTCTTTATCTCAGTTCCTGATCATTGATTTCTTTGCCAACCTGAAGCTTTGTTTTCTTTCACATTTGTAGCCTCCATTCATTGCACAGAAATGGAAGTAAAGTTTCAGTATTATTATATTTTTTTTTCTTGGAGAAAGAAAAATGAGAAAATGCAGATAGTAGCAGAAAGATGGTGGGGGGGAAAAAAGGATCTTTTACAGGTATGAGTTATTTTTCCTGACTTAGCATGTTATGTTTCTATCACATCAACATGAAGTAATGTGACCCAAGATAATGTATCAGAAGCTGAAAATGACTCATGAAAATAGAAATGTTAGGATATCCTGGAAAACTAGCTATCTGCACATTCATAACATCAACATTTGTAGCACAAATTCCAGCTTCCACAAAATCTGTTTTTAATAAGATGAATCAATTCCATCCCACTTCTAAGGGCAGAAGTTGCTTGTTCCTATTACTAGTCAACAACTCAACACCATTTTCACTAACACTGCAGAAGGAGAGAAACCTAGCACATTCTAATGAAAAGTGAACAATTGTTTGGAAACTTGATAATGTGCTATAATGCATTAGCTGAAGAGTGGGCAGAAGCTGTGTTAAGAGAATTGACCTTTACATGCAACACGTTTGGAGAGATAGGGAGGAAGAAATACATCACTCACTAAGTAGAACAAGAAGCAGAACAGAAAAAGGTGGGATAGGAATTTTGACAAAAAGGACAAGATTAAATTATTTTTGGTAAGTTTTCAGATAAGAAACACCTACCTCTGGAAGCGTTTTATAGCCAGATCATTAAGCAATCCTTCCATGATAGCTACTTCATATAATAGTGTTTTATTGTCTGCATTTGTCTGAGTATCAGAATACCAGTAATATTTCACAGTTACATAATGCTTTTTTGCTTTTAATCTCACAATAAATAAGAGGTGGGTGAATACTACAGTACTCTCCACTGACTTCAGAGGGCTTTGAGTTTCCTATCACTCCTTTTCACAAATCTCCTTTATTCCTTTGCCCTTGTCTTCAGATGCTTTGTCCACCCTTAAACCAGTCAGAACAAATGACATCACAGATAGCAAAGACCAGTGAATAACACTAAGTGATGGCTAAATTCATCAATAAACCTTTCTAAGCTCCTTGGTCACCCAGGAAACTGAAAAACGGGCAGTAGAGGTGACCCAGGTAATTTCAGAACTGGAGTTTTGTTTAATTGATGCAACTGCAGAAATTAGTAATACAACCATTAGCCATGGCTTATTAACTTTCCTATCTAATGCAGTTAAATATAACATATATCCTCTTATTTTCAGTTTCCAGTTTATCACGTGTTCTTGTGCTGGAAGTGCATTTCCTGCACAGCAGCTGTGGCTGGGGGAAGCCGATGGTGTTGATGGTCAGGTTTTGTGTTAGGAGTGGAGGGTGTGTCCGACCTTGGCTCGGATTTCCTTCCCTGATGTTCCTTGCAGGGTCTTGCATGGCTTTGCTGCATGGATTTCTGCTCATTCCTAAATCCACTGGGGTTTGGAAATGCAGCTGGGATGTAGCATTGCCTTGGTGGAGGGTTTAGCAATGCGTGGTTGGAAAAGTCAGCATTCAGCCATGCGTTTCAACCAGGAAGCAAATAGTTGGGAATGTTGATATCCACTTTATTGTTTCAGTGTTTCAGAGTTAACATCAAGAAAGATAAATGTGCCATTTCCCCCTACAATCTGCCAGGCCATCCCTTTTTTGCAAGACAATGAGAACAGCCCTTTTTCATATCTACACCACTAGCAGAGTCTGCAGTTCAATGCTTTTAGGAGAAGTGAAGTTTCTAATTTATAATCCTCCTGCAAGCTTCCACAGCAAATTCCAGGGTTACAGAACTGCAGAATTCACAGGGGCCCACACAGTTTTAGGTCACTTAGTTCAGGAAGCATTTAAATCTCCACAGAATGTGGATAGCCATAAGGCCATATCCAGTTACATTTCATGATGCCTCCGTGTCTGATTTTTGGTTACGTGAGTTCTTCCAGCACGGGTGAATATGACTTTTTTGGGTGTATTCAAACCTGAAACGCAGGGAAAGTGAACAAAAAAGCTAAAGAAATTGTGCAATCCTCCCTAAAGTGAAACTGCTGCTGAGTGCCTGTGGCCAAAACAGCCTTCTCCTTCCAGTTCATCAAGGACAACCTGTCCAAGTGCCATGCCAACATTTCTTGCTTTCCATCACATCTCTTGGGAAAGCCCCATAAGCAGTGACCTTGTGACTAAATGCCTGCCAGATCTGCTTTCTGGCAAAAACAGCTGCTGCTCTTGGCACATTCAAATGCCTGTTCAAATTTTAGGAACTCCTCTATGAGGTGTTCATTTTATTTCCCTTCAACAGGAATGCATTTCTCTAGAACAGAGAAAGACTCTGGACTGTGGAATTGCGAAATATACCTGGAGACACTGGTGGGAATGAGATGCTTTTTCAGCATGGCTGTCATTCTGCATGCCTTCCTGATCAGTGAAATTTTCTTTTAAAAGAAAAATGTCATTATTCATGTCACCAGGAATTAATTCATTGCAGTTAAAAATGCATTTGGAAATTAAAGGCCGTATATCTGTAAAGCTCTGCCTTTACTCCATTCTTTTGGCTACCAGCTTACGTCCTCATATCTGCAAGTATTAAGGGTCAGATATGAAAGTCTGTATTTATAACACTTAATATTGTACATAGACAATTAATGGGATTTTCAAAACTGTTAATGCAGGTGTAAAATTCTGTACTGGTGTGATTCTCATAGTAGGAGTGTTTTAATGTAGTTTGTGGAGTTTTTTTGCTTAGTTCACAATACCAGGCAAAGCTTGTTAGCCCCTGTCCAGAACATCCTGTTTGGATTTATATTATTTGCTTCCTGGCAGTATGTGATTTGAAAATCACTGTTGGTGCCATACTGGCACATAATTGCACGGGAAAACATGGCCCCAGTTTCTTGAAATTTAATTTGGGAATTGTCATCAAGTTGGTTTTATAAGAGATAACGCTGAGTGTGTGTGAACACACCTCAGACCCTGCCGTGCACCTGGCTGGCTGGGACTTGGGAAGGAGCAAAATTCACCAGCCCAACCCATGAAATGGGGTCAGCAGGCAACAAACACCAAGATATTCTCAGCATGAAATCTGATAAAGTATCCCTGGTTTGGCAGGTGGGCTTTAAAGATAGATGAATCTCCCACATCCAGATACAGGTGCTTGGAGGTGAAAGGTTTTTATCCCTGTGTCACCACAGAGATTTTCTATACAAAGCATGGGCAGCTCCTTTCTTACATCTACTGATGTAAAAAACAGATTTGTTTTTCTGGAACAGGATCTATAAATTACACAACTGATTTAAAACTACAGAAATGATGAAACAGCAATTCCACAGAATAAAAAAAATTGGGGAGCAGAAAGCTAATCGAAGAACTAATGTCCAACATTACTTTTTTTTTTTTTAACATACTTAAATGTTTGAGTTTGCTGTTTAATGCTTAAGTAGAGACAGCTGTTGAGGAATGTTATGACTTTGGCATGGGCCAGCAATGGTCATGTCTTTGGTATTAATATTATTTAACATAATGTAATTGCATTAATGCTGGCTAAGTGTATTCCTGTTGAAAACTTGTATTGATTGTTAAGAGTGAAGCTGCAGCCTTTTAACACCTACTGTTGATGCATTGTCTGTGGAAGCTCAGAGTCTTAAGGGCAAGGGTAATTCATACTTGCCAAATCACTTAGAGAAAATTCCAAGTACATTCAAATTTGCATATGCAGAAATATAAAGGGTAATTAGGAATAGGCTCAATATTTGCTCATTTCTCTCTTTTAAATCACAAACTTGGAATGAGCTGTCTGGCTCGATATTATCTGATTGGAAGCAAATAATGAAGAGAAACTCAGTTCCCCTCAAGCCATGATAAAACACTTTATGGTCTCATAACACCTCAAGTTTGAGGAGGAAATAACCCCAAACCCCTAAGTCTCATAGGGTTCACAACCTCACAAAAGGTTCCCCAGCTGTGTTTCTAAGTCAATAGAGGGGAAGTTACCTCTGAAGAAGCCCTGTCAAATTTAGCAGAATGAAACCTATAGGATGGTGTTGATATAAATGAGGTTCTGTTTCTCTGAAAGTACACAGGGATCTCACAGTATAAAAGTGAACTGAGTTTAATTTAACAGGTTTTTTGGTGAGAGTTTAGAAAAAATAAACAATAAAATATGCATGCCATATCAGGGAATAAAAATTAGGACAAGAAAGTTTATTTAAATATTTGATATTCAATGTCAAAGCTTATAAATTATTTTTTTAAATATATGAATATTTGAGTGGTTTTTGCAGAACCATTCAGATTCTTCATCACTTGAGAAACTCTAAATACCTGCTTTGCTTTAGTGAAATTATGTGAAAATGCAGTTTATTGTACCCTTGCCTTGAATCCTGTAACCTGTAAGATTTTCCAGTAAAGGTAGTGAATGAAAAAGTAGAATTGCTGTATGTAACTTGTGCTGTGTGCTCTGGCACTGCTGTTTCTCTCACTCTTATCTGCCTTTATTCTGGGAGACCCAAAAGATTCACCTCTGAATGTGTAGAATAGTGGTTCATTTGTTATGCTTGCTCTGGTTTCATTAATTTGTGGATTAACCGAGGAGGAGAAGCAATTGCACTCGTACCCCCTTCGAGTGACATTTGGTTCCTTCTATTTTTCCTCATTTCCCTAATATTTGCTGTTCTTTATACATTCCTCTTCTTGCCTTTTCTTTTCTCATTTCTCAGCCTCTTCTTCTCTCCCAGGACTGCATTTTGACACCCTTAAGCAGTGAATTGGTCTTTGCTTACTGTAGTATTCACATCAATCTTGTGCTCGTGGCTCTGGCCTTTATTCCTCATTCCATAATAGTTTCCCTTCACCCCCCACCTCTTCTCTCTTATCTGTCTTGTCTTGAATAATGTCTTTCAAAACTTTAGTGAGTGGGAATAGCAGTGTCTGTGAATATTTATTTGCTGTATAAATACTCTAAAGCTTATTCTTCATCGTGGCCACCCACGTTGCTGCATGTTCCCAGAGCATCTCATGTTATTTTTCTGTGCAATGAAACCTCACGTGTTTTGCTAATTTGAGAAAGATATGCTCAGGTTGTTGACATTTGCATCTGCCTTTCGTAAAAACAAAAAATGAAAAAATGAGTGGCCTCCTATGCCATTAAAAGTGGGAGGAGAGAAATTCTCTCCTTGAGAGAATTGACTGTTGGATTCTAATTTCTCTTGCCCAAATTGCAAAAATCTTGCACGACCTCTGTGTCAGCTGCACTTTGCACCAGGATGGGAGATGTTTGTTCCCTGACTGGCTCTGCTTTGCCACATATTTTAAGTGGATATCTGAGAGGTCCTTCTTAGAGGATTTCCAGGAAGCAGCCCTGCTGATGGACTGCACCCCCCACTTAGGGATAAGGGGTTTTTTAGCTTTCCCACTTTGTAGCCTTTCCATGTGGTGTAAAGGGTCTGCAGTGAGGCTGAGAAATATGCCAGTAACTTTATCTGCCTTGGCCTTGCTCCACAGAAGTGCATGTGCACAAACTCCTCTTTAAGCACGTGAGGATTGGGAAATTCAGTGGGACTACTCCTAGGCTTAAAATTAAGCTTGCTACACTTAAAGGCTACAGTGATGCTTTACATCTGGCTTTCAGCCAGCATCCTGAATATTGCTCATTGATCCTATTGCTGGAAACCAGACACAAAATTATTCCTTTTTTTCTTTTTCCTTTTTTTTTTTTTTTTCCAATGGATTTCCTAAAAAGACACTGGGAAACCCATACAAAATAACATTCAGTCATTTGACACGTTGGTGTGTGCTTTGCACTAATGAACTCCTCCATTTAATTCTGTCTTGTCAGGACACAGTATCTCCAGAAACCTGAAGTTTAATGGAGATGAAGCAATTTTGCTGGTGTAACTGTGAGTAGGAAGTTATCATCAATCTCATCTTCTTCGAGCATAACTTACAAGCTCTTTCTAATCTGATCAGCTTTCTTGAACACAGTATGTTGATGACTTGCTTCAAGTCATTCATGTGGAGATATTATACCTACTACATATGATAAAACAATATAAGGCAGATCAACTGCCTATAATCTAATTAGTTTGGTCTTTTCATTTACAGTTATGCCCTGAGTACAGCTGTGCAAAATTCACGTAATTTGTTTCACAGAATTTTACACATTTTTCTTTTTGTTTTGTTTAGCTTTATAACTCCAAGATTTCAGCTTCATTTGCAGCTTCAGTGAAATTGCCAGTCCCACCTCCAAAGCATATGAAATCAGATATAGGGTGATTTTTCTAAGTCTGAACTATTTTCAGGGAGTAAATGAAACCATTTAAAGTCAAAACTTACAGTAAATTCTTTGCTGCAAGTTTTCGTGAGAAAATGCCAAGTGGCTCCAGTTTCACTCCAGATGTTACAGGTACTTTTGTTTGGGAATGGAACTGATTCAAAACTGTGGGATCAGGGTTTTTCATGAGCTGTCACTAGTTCAGTACTAGTAGTAGTGCCAGTACTACCAGCAGCACTAGTGGTTCAGTACCAGTACAATGCAGATTAAGAGATCTTTCTTGATTCAGGTATTCCAGGCTCTGCTCAGTTCATCTATGGAACCTCAGTGTAAAAGCAGTCCATGTCCTTATGTTTTCCTTTGGATTTAGGGATTTAAAAACATTAAAAATATTTATATGTATTTTGTAATCATTATTACTTGCATAGATCTTATTAGGAAGTCATATCAATGCATGACCATGTCTTCAGCTTGAAATATGGAGGATATCTGTGGCAGACTCTAGGAAAGACAATCAGCTTTCTGGTATGAATGTCCTTGGAAAAAAACTTTGGATAAATTTAAAAAAAAAGAAATATTTTTTTATAAATCAAAAATATCTTTTACAAAGATATTCCTTTTTTGGAAGACTCCAAATGCACAAACCCTTCTCAGTTGTTTTGTTTTTTCACAAGCAAGTGGGTCCAGAAGAGAGAACTACCAAATTCTCGCTGCACACAGGACAGCGTCAGAGTACACTTCTGCATCATTTCTGAGCTAAATCTAATCCACTCCTGTTGATTTATTTAGGTTTTACATAGATAAAAATAGAAAATACTATTAATTTTTAGCAAATCTCTTTATATGTAAATGAGTGACTGGAAGATAGGGCCTAAATTTCTTGCTGGAGTACATGAAGGATGGATTTGTTCATCATGTTTCCATCTGTCTTTGGCAGGGAATACTTTGGCTAAATTTAAAGGGTAATAAGAGGGTTGTAGCAGAATAAATTGTCTTACTTAGATTTCAGATCTGGAAGTGGATATTTTACAATCCATGTCTTTATATCTGATGCTTGAATAACACAGCTTGCATTACTCTTACCCTTCCCTGAAGTGAATGCTTTGAAAATAATACCCTGGCAAATAGTTCCCTTTTTCTCCCCCTTCCTTTTTTACCTTGTCCTCTCTGTAGCTGCCTCATGTGTAACAAGCAGAATTAGAGAACTGCCAAGGCTTGCATAAACCATGTTTATTGCTTTTTGGTTTAATTTCTTAGGAAAGCAGGAAGTAATTTTTAAAATAGATATTACAGTCAGTGGGTGTGTTTTATTGGATAGCACCAATATTAAGAAATAGAGATTTGAGAGTCTCAAATTACAATGCCTTTACTATTTTTTAATGTATTGGTGCTGGTGGTGGATTGCACTGACATTGTCAGTATAATTTATTTAGGATTTGTCGAACGTTTGCTTTAGCTGTTAGCATCAGAATAGGAATGTGAACATTTTATTTGCACTAACAGTACATTCACCCTTGCTGCTGTTGCAATGTATTGATTTGGTTTCTGGAGCTTACCTGGACTGCTGGAGGGACTCTGAGTTTTCCCTCTTCCATGGCCTCACTTATGTTCATAGGCTTTATGGTGACTCCTAATCCAGCAGGGGGCTGAACAATTTATACTTTTTTTCAAGTTCTATATTCCACTTGTTGTCTTTTCTGGCAGAAATTTGTTGAAATCTTGCAGTTAGGTTGTATGTAACCTTTAATTCAGCCTATTTTAGCACTTTTCTTTGCCAATAAGGAGTTCTGATATTTTCTGTATGACTCATGCCCCAATAGAAAAATGAAATTATTTTCCCAGTACTTCAGAGCCTTCATTGACACCTGAGTTATACACATTGTGTAACCTTCAACTCCCACTTCATAGGCTAGGAAAAAACAGGTTTTTGGGTGTTACTAGCCTTATTATGGCTACAAGGACATATATAAGTGAATCTTTACAGGCTAAACTTGCTGTTCTCCCTCTCTTTCCCTTTTGCTCCTTCTCTGTGTTTCACTGCCTTTTTTATCCCTGTCATAGAATCCCATCAGGGTAAATTAATCATGCCACTTTTAGTTTAAATAATAAAGGCCATCTCCTTATCCTCTCCTAGTACATTTGGTAGTGGACTAATTTAATACTGTGATTGCACTCAGTAAGCAATTTTGTTTTCATATCGAGGTGCAGTGTGTGTGTCTGTGTGTAAGAATATAATTGCAGAAGTTTTGGCCTGCCTGGATCAGGACACAGCTGAATAATGGAAAGGTATCTGCTGTACAACACACTTCCAAAAATCAGTGTATAATGCTCTATTGGCAAACGTGTTTTGCAGTTTTGGGGAGGACTTTGCAGCCTGCATGGTTCCCTGTATGAAAAGGGGAGGCTCAGGCTGCAGCTTTGGGTTTTCTGACCCTTTTTCAGTGCCTTTTGTTTCATTTTGCAAGCAGCTGCTCCAAATTCCTTTGAACTTCAGTACTTCTGTAGACTGGGATGGGCCAAGGCTGGAATAACACTCAGCAATTGAAAAATTGCAAACTAATACAAAGTTTTTTTGGAAAAAAATAGATATGCAGGCAGCCAGTGGGATTTTGCTGCACACATTGGGACCACTTTATTTGGCCTGAAGTACAGCATGAATTCAAAACAAAACTATTGTCCTTTTGATTAACTGCAACACAGACCCTCTCATTTTGAAACCAAACTGCTGCAGAGATGAGCCCTTAGACAAATGTTGACCCATTGTGTGGCTGTTTAACCCCCTCCCCAAGTTCAGTGTGGATTCATAGCTCCAATTCAGCAAATGGCTAATGGGATTGATAAAGCATGGAAGCAGAGCTGTGGTGTTTTAATCAGCCTCCAAAGCTGTTT
>VWZP01005998.1:152310-197310 GCA_013396995.1 Dicaeum eximium | reverse complement strand
CCTTCTACAGATCTTTAAAAGAAGCATTTAGATCTTGAGCTTATTTAAAGATTCCTAATTTTTTACTTGTCTTTTAGACTTTATTTAGCTATGCAAGCTATCACCATATTCAGTATTTTTTATAATAAACATGTCTAGTCAAAGAAGGCATTAATGAAGCAATTCCCCAAATAAAACAGCCCATCATATCTGAGTTGCAGCAGAGAGAAAAGTGTGGTCTTTGTAGTTTAATCAAGATCACAAGACTTGTTTTGAGCGTCTGTCATCTTTAATTTTACGGCACTTCATTTCAGAGTGGGACTGCCAGGGTCACATGCAATTAAAACACAGGCAAGATTTGTCTTGTGAAATCTTAACATAAAAAGTAATGTGTTACTCTATTTTAACTTTTCTACTGAACTCTGTGAACTCACTAATTACTTTTCCCCCTCTTGTCACCTTTTTGATATGACATGTATTTTATAAAGGAGATAGAAGTTTGGGATTTTTTTTCTATCATGCATATGATTGAGGATAACAAAATTAAACCGGAGAAAAAAGGAAATGTATTTTTCAGAAATACATTTTTAGAAATATCTGAGCATTACTGCTTCAATTACAAAGGGGCTGGAGGATCAAATTCAAGGAAATAACTATTAATCTGCTTAACTAGGGCAGGTAGAAGCGTAATAGCAGACCAGGGATTTTAGCAAGGCCAATCACACAGACTGGGGTTTATTCTCTTGAGTGGGGTGACAGGGGAAGGGTAAAGGGACTTTAATGTGGTGGGCCATGAGAAGCACAAAAAGCTGGTATCGGTGCAGCTTCTTTATAGCTTTAGCCCAGTTGTTGCATCGTGGTGATCAGTAAATTGCATGGACCCTTATTAACCTTATTGATAAGGAGCTTAGGGAAGTCCCATTCAGTCCAGAATATATTCTTCTTTTTGTTCCCCTGTCTGTCTCGGTTTGCAATCCCAGTCTCTTTGTACAGAAATCCTTTATGTTGCACCTCAAAATTCTGTGCAAGTACTCTGCTCATTTAACTTGGAGCAAGGGAACTGTAGAGCAGAAAGGGCTGGAGTACACATGGGGCCACGGGCCTATTTAAATATAGCTGGGACACCTGGAGAATGTTTGAAAAATTTCTTTTAAAGAATCTTTTATATTGTTCTTCTTTCAGTGCAGCTGGGGTCTGTGGGGATCAGGGGATTATTTTTGATACCTGTCTAAAAGAGTTATGTCTACACTGATTTCCATCCCTTGCTACTAATTAACCTTATTGTATACAGGAAACAGTCTATTTAATACCTGCATTCTTTCTGTAATGCCAAGTAAAATGAAATCTAGTGTGAAATCTAGTTAGCATTTGCCTTTTTGAAGTCATTTTTGAGTTTCCAGTCCGGGTGACTGTGACCTCAAAACTGAAAGCTATAAAAATGGTCCTGATTTCGGCTCAATGGGAGCTTCTTGAAGATTCCCTGTTCACCTGGACTTGCACGTGTAGTAAATTGCCCATCTTGGTGCTTAACAGTGTTTTCCCAGGAGCCATCTATTTTTTGGGTCACTCAGAACCCTGCAAAGCACGGATGTTCCTCCCAAGCAAAGGAGTCTCCTCCTTCCTGCTGGAAAGATCACACTTCAACTGTTTCAGTGTACAGAGGCTTATAAAAAATTTAAATAGCAATGGTAAAACCAGATCCATTAAGGAGAGCAGGGAATGATGACATAAAAATGTCACCAACAAGGCATGGGATGGTGAGGGGTAGCAAGAGGAACTTAAACTGTAGAATAGAGGGAAAAATTTGGATGTACCATATTTTAAAGGAGCTTTAAATCCTGCTGAACAACACTGGAATTGATCCTGTCTGCTCCAACATGCAGATAGAGGAGTTGTTACTGTGCAGCATGATTTCTGAAAAGAATATTCACGAAAATGGATTATTTTTCATGTATTTGATGAGGAAATATTCCCCTGGATGTCGAAAGGTTGATCCAAGCCCTGTGGTCCTGCTTTGTCTGCAGGTCTCCGAGTGCATCCCTGCTGTCCCAAAGACAGAGCTGGATTTTTACTGGAGATTGGTTCCATTCCTTGAAGAGGACTCAGGTCAGGTGGCTGGGTCACTCTCCTGGGGACAGGCCAGCTGCATGAGCTTGGCAGTCTTTAACAACAAAATCCTGAAGAAAGGGACATAATTTAGTACTAAGTTTTCTTCATTTAATACCAAATGATGATATCAAGAACAAAGCTAGTCAAAACAAAGGACAAGAAGAAAAATAAAAATAACATTTTAATACTGACAGTGCACCAGTACTGACAGCAGAGATACTAAACAAAGGTTGGAAGTGCTGGTTTGATTTATTTGTTAGTATTAAAGCTTGGTGGAAGCACCAGAGGAATAGGACATTGATATCATTAGTTATAATCTATTTGGAAAGAAGGAGAAGCATTGTTTTCATTCCTGCTGGGGCTTGTCAAGCAGCTTGGCTGTTGGAAATTGAGCTTGATGGCAGAAATATAGGCTTATGGGCTGGGTGTTTGTGGGTGTCCATCCCTATGCCTAAGTGGCCACAGAGGGGATCCAAGATTCTGTTTAAGGAGCCTGAAAGGTGCCCCTGAATCCCTCTGTAAAACTATTCCTCAAGGAATGGGACAGAATTTTTGGCATTTGCTGTTTTCCTTCCTTTTCCTTTATTTTTCACTTATTTTGGTCAATAAAGCAATATTCATTTATGCTTTACACCATTCTCCAGAAAACACATTTCTTTGTGCAGCCTTTCCAAAAACAACAGAAACAATCTGACTTAACTATAAAAGATTTTATCTTTTTTTTTTTTTTTCTTCTGCCTTTCCTACTAAGCTCCTCTGCAAAACAGCTAGAAATTTTCATTTTCAAAACATTAGTACAGCAAATTGCCATCTTTCTGTGCACGGCATTCTCTGTGTACTCATCATCTGAATGATTCCGGATCACTCTCCGGCAGCGTGAATCACAGCATGCCCTCATGCCTGCCTCTTTTTCAATTATATCTAAGAGGAAGACTGCTGGAGACCCATTTTTTTCATCTTGCACAGGACCCCAAAAGTGCCAGATCTCATTTCAATATAATATTATGACAGTATGATAAAATGGATGTTAACAGGACACTGACTAATATGATCCGTAGAGAAATGATAGAACAATACAGTGTTGGGCAGATTGTATTACTAATGTGCATTTTATGGACACAAAATAAACAGGGTTCTAAGACTTAATCCTTACATCCTACCATCCTGCTTAGTGTTCTAAGACATTCTGCAACACTGCTGAAATTCTTTGCATTCTTAAATGAAATATACATTTTTATTTTAGCACAGAGCTGCCTATATCACTCCCAATTTACTAATGAAACTTGGCATTCAAATGACTCATCAGCACGTACTGCAAGGCATAAAACTAGATTAATGTGGCATACGTTTCTTTACCCATAAAAACGCACCTTCATATAATCTCGGCGCTGTCTTATTCAACAGAAAGTATGTCATTTCCTTCCCCTAGCAGGTCGAGTTAAAAATGAGCTAAATGTGTGAGAAAGCCATTACTGCACTAATGAAAAGCTCGATACCGTTTGAATTTTTCATCACGGGATATTTGTTCTGTGGCACACAGCACTAATATTTACTGTCACCGGTACAGTGTGCGCGGTAATTAAGTTACAGTCATCAACGGGGTGGGTGTTAAGCAAAGATGCTTCTCTGTGAGCTTGGATCCCTCTCACATGCGTTTCATAGGGTCACAGAACGGTTTGGGGTGGGAAAAGACCTCAAAGCTTGTCTTGTTCCACCCTCTTTCCATAGGCAGGGACACCTCCCACTATCCCAGACTGCTCCAAGCCCCTGGAGCAGCAAGGGGCTCCAGCCCCCTATTCCTGGCCTGGAACATTTCCAGGGATGGGGCAGCCACAGCTTCTCTGGGAAACCTCTGCCAGGGCCTGCCCACCCTCACAGGGAAGAATTTCTTCCCAATATCTAACCTAACATGAGACAGTGCTTGAAGCATTTGTAGGTTTGGTTGATGAAGAGGGGAGAAAAAGGGTTAAAAAGGATTTTGACATCTGATCTATGCTCTCTGTCAGTCTCTCCATGTGCTCCTCAGGCCAGAAGGATGGTAAAAGCCACCTCAGGACATTGCTGGCTAAACAGTGACTGTGAAAGGGAAATCAGCACCACAGTGACTGTTTTCTTCTAGAAAATGGATCAAGGTTGAAAAATTATGCACCTGCCAAAATTGTTATCCTCATTCAGATCATGGACACCGATCTCACCTGCTCATTTGCAGTGGCAGGATGGTGCTGAGGGGTCTCTTGTTTGTTCATGGGGTGTCTGGCTGCCTCCCTTTCTCTCTCATCTCTTCCCTTAGTAACTTCAGAAGGATATCATGAGGAATTGATAAAATCATTGTAGGAACTGATGGAATTCTGGCCATAGTATCAACATAGCATGAGCTTCAAGAGCAGGAATAGCTTTTTCATCAAGCTCCAGTCTAAGGTTTTCAGGAGACTTCTTTCCATGAGCACAGTCCCTTTGGAGGGTATCAGAAAATATGGAATGTTCCAAATTTCCCAAGTGATCCAGTTTTTCCTGCTGAACTGTCTATCCATTTTGACAGAGTCCTCCCATGCTCCTTTTCCTCCCACCACCTGGTGACACCTGCCACATCTGGGCTCATTTTGTCACAGTCTGGCCATGGCTTCTTGGAGATAATTGTGAGACACATCTGCTACTGTGCACGTGTACCTCTGACTTCACAGCAACGCGAGGTGTAGCTTTAAATAAGTAAATCAGAGTTGCATTTAGAGCTGTCTAAACTTCAGGAACCTCTGGCATGATTGTGTTCAGATGGACTTTTGACAAGTCCCACAACTTCCTCGCCATTAGGTGAGCACAGAAGGTCCTGACCCTGGCTGAGAGGTGTCTGTCCCCTGCACTTCTGGAGGCAGCCAGTCCAAAGGGAGCAGTTTCCAACAGCACAATGATTTGCCTCCCCACCACATTATGCTTGGCAAGTGGCCTGAGACAGATGCGCTCTTGCTTCTTAATTAGATAGCTTTTTCCTTTCTATCCAGTGAGTTTTCCTGGTTTCTTTCACTGGAGAGTGTCCATAGGAAAGGCAAGAAGCAGAGCTTGTGACCCCTGCAGCCTTGCAAAGTGCACTTGTATAAGGCAGAAAAAGGCAGCCCAAGCTGATAGGCAGCTGATGGATTCCTTCTGCACTTGGGCATGTTTGGGGCCAAATGTTCCAGTTCTTCTATGAATGAATCCCCAACCATACAGGTGAAAAAAGAATTGAAAAAAGTTTTGGCCTTCACAGGGTAAAATCTATTCTGGGTAGAAGCTATTTGTGATAGGAAGTAATTAAAGCCTTATGTGAGTAAACAGGAATTTCTGCATACTGTAAAGGTTTTTTATTGCCTGAGAAGAGCCTGTAGACCCTTTGGCCACAAATCTCAAGGTTCAGCTCTCTTCACTACTTGCTCCAAAGCAATGTTTTCCTACCAAGTACCTACTGATAAATGGCATTGCTTCTGAGGTGGAAACCTTTTTTTCAACCTCTAAGAACATCACAGATTTCTCTGGCAGCATCTATTTCCGTAATATTTTCCATCTATTTGTGCAGGTAGGCTATCCAGAAAACAAAATATAAGTGTTGTTCTGTAATAGGCCAGGTCATGTACATTGGCAGAAAATGGAAGAGGAAAATTACTTGAGGCGCTCTTTCCTTTCATAGAATAGAATCATAGGATGGTTTGGGTTGGAAGGGATCTTAAAGATCATATTGTTCCAACACTCCATGCCTTAATTCATCCCATGTCCCTTTCCCCCCCTGCCATATTTGCCTAGCTTTATGAAAGCCATTTGGGATGAAAAACTATTTTACTGAGGGCCTGTACTGTAGGAACAGCATTTCCAAAGAGGTCTCAATTATCTGAAACACAGGCTCTGTGTGAGGGAAAAATATATCATGGTAAAGAGAGTAAATAAAGAGGGTAAAATGCCTCTGGAGGGTGACCATTCCCTGGACCTAATGACTTGATATGGGCCAAACCTGAGGGTCTGGACACACACTCCTGTTGAAGGTACCTAGAGGAGCAAAGACTCATTTGTCTCTTTTATCCATTCCTGAGGCATCTACTTGACAAAACAAGGCTGACTTAAATCAGGAAAAATGTTAGTTTGCTGTGTCAGAGTTGTTCTGTTTCTTCCAGAATGTGAAAAAAAGTGGCCCCTGTCCTCCCTCTCCTTTCTTACACCATGTCCAGCAGGCTCAGACAATGAGTAACATCTTTTTCAGCTTGTGCTGAGTCTGCTGAAGCCACTTAAAAGACTCAGCTTTTCAATCTATTAGCTGGAGCTGATGTACTCCATGATTAACTCTGGAGAATCAGGGGGGCTTTTCCCCCATGCCCTCAGTGTCCTGATGTAAAAAATACACCCAGGACAGGAGAACACAGACCCAGAAAATGCACCAGGTCTCAATTCATCCTCTTGTGTTTCAGGGGGGGTGTTGAATTGTCCAGTCAAGGAAATGTTTTGATTTTCAAACCCATTCCTTTTTTTTTTTTTTTTCTTCCCCCCCTCCTCCCTTTGTTTTGGGAAATGAGAAAAATATATAAAAGCAAGTTATTAATAAAACATCTATTATGCCCATGGGACAGAGGTCCTTCCGTATTGTTCAGATGGCATGTTTATTGTTGACATCTCTCTTTTCTCTGAGTATGCACAGAACCCTGAAATCCTTTTACATTTTTAATAAGATTATTTCTTTTTTTTTTTCAATCTAGTGCAAGAAAACCGCATCTGCAATATGCATAATACTCTCAAAAACTGCAGCATCAGAGGGAAAGCACTGCCAATGTTTTTGGCTATGTGCACTTCAAAGAGACACGATGTGAAAAAGAACACTACTAGAGGTCTCAGGAAGGTGCTCGTATTTTGCATCTTAGGGTGTGTTTGTTTAAGGTATTTGTTTATTTTTCAGTTCTCACATTTGAGGTAAAGCACATCATAAACACAAGCGGGAATTTGATTTGTTTTTCAACCAACAGCACTCCATAAATCTGGAATAAGGGGTGTTATTGTGTTGCTTTGTCTGAACTCAGTGTCTTGTGGAGCAAGGTGATCACCAGCTCTGTGTTCCTGGGTGCTCTGGGGGTGTGTGGAACCTGTGATTCTGTGAAAATGTGGGTCTCCAGCTGAAAAACAAGAGTCTGCACAGCATCACCTGGCGCTCCAGCGCGGGGCTGTGGGGATGCAGCCTCACCCTGCAGCTGTGCTGGGGGAGCTGATTAACTCTGCAGGATCCTGCTCCCTCTTGCTCCAGGTTCCAAGTCCATGTCCCTGAGCTGACATTTTAAATTTGCAACAACAAAGGGCAGAAGCAGTCTCTGCTCACGTCCTGTGGGCAAAAGACTGCGAGAGGCCCAGGAACCAAGATAAGAGTGGTTCAGGCAGGTACCAGATAGCCAGGGTTATGTGGCTGAACCTGCTGATGGAAACTTGGAGAGCTGCAAGGTGAAGTAGCCACAAGGGAGAAAGCAGCAGCACTGACACATTCTCTGTAAAGACAAAAATAGCATTTAATTCCCCAAATTCCCTTGTGAACCTGGTCCAGGCAATAAGGTTCAGTTCTTCAGTGCAGAGCAGAAATCAGATACAAACAAGCAGCTTGATTATTTTAAGAGCTGTAAAGAGTCCAATAATGAAAATATTCAGGATCCTTCCCCCTTGGATGCTTAAGAGCTTGGTTCTAAAAGGCAGAATAGAAACACTGAGCATCCAGTGAAAGACAGAGCAAGTTATAAGAGGTGTGGCAGATCTTCCATTTGAGGGAAGGTTAAATTGATTAAGAGACAAATGAGAGGTGATGTGTTAGTGGTATATAGGAGAGTGAATTGCCAGGAGAGGTCAGTCAGATGATCCTATTTAGCCTTTCCCATAAATCAAGAGCAAGCAGAGTGCTATACAATGGTACTAAAAGCTAATGAATTTAAAAGTGATACAAGTAAAATATTTTCTTACATGGTGCATAATTAACCTGGGAAATTCATCAGATACCATTAAGACAAAGAGCCTAGCAGGATTAAAAATGGATAATAAGTGAAAGAAACTACATAAAGACAGAAATGTATACAGGGTGTTCAGCCATTTATTTAAAACCTTTTACTGCCTGGGGCTGCAAAGAAACATCCCCTGTGGGAAAGCTTGACATAACACTGGACTTTTTCTATGTTTTTTACTGCAATGGGCAGGCTGGAGCCTGAGCAATGGAGTGGTCAAACCACTTTCAGTATGGCCACTTTAATTTTCCAGAGCAGAGGCCACACCACCTACCACCTACCCAAAATTGCAACCAAAAAATGCTCAAAAAGCTTCTGAGCTGCTTCTTTGAAAGCTTCTGAGCTTTGAGACAATATAGAAATCACTGATGCTGGTTGTTCCCTTTATCCACCAGAAATGCAGCCAAAAAAATTTATGGATAAGAGCTGAGCAGAGAAATTGCATTTTGACAAAGAGGAGGGAAGAACTGTGTGGAATTTGAGTCTGCATTTTATTAACTGAAATGTGCTCTAAAATGGTGGTGGTTTGTGGATATCTAATTGACACTCAGTCTGAACTTGCAGTGGTTTATGGTCCCTCTTAAACTGAGACAAAGCCTCCAACTTCTACTGAAGGTGGAAGGGGTGGCCCCAGGTATTTTGGAGGTGTGGACAGCCTGCTTTGCTGGGAGCTGGTGGATTCCCAGCCTCTTTGAAGTATTTCTGAGGGTTTAAGGGCAAATTATGGAAAATCAGAAAACCTCACCGTGGTCAAGGCTTTGGAAGACAAATTTCTTTCTGTTCTGTTGTCCCTGAGGTTACCCTGCCCTTGGGTTGCAGGGCTGGGTGCCTGCAAAACCCCAAATTCCTGATCATTGAGGTGAATTCAGGGTGTGGAATAGAAAGTGTCTGTGGAGGTGGTGAGGTCCTGGCACAGGTTGCCCAGAGTGTCTGTGGACTCCACATCCCTGGAAGTGTCCAAGGCCAGGTTGGATGGGGCATGGAACAACCTGGGGTAGTGGAAGATGTCTCTGCTCATGCCAGGGGGTTGGAATAAAGTGATTTTTAAGGTCCCTTCCAACCCAAACCATTCTATGAATCCACTTAAAAAGCAAGGGAGAAAAAAAAAAAAGAATGGGTCTGATTAAGTGAGCACTAAAATAGAAAGTTCTCTTTTGACACGTTTCTCTGTGTCTCAGTTTCTCACACATTTATGTGCAGTGGCATTGCATCCCCCCCAACTGTCATGTCCTGAGTCTTGAATTCATTTTTATTTTAAACATCAATATATGTTTTGTGTGAAAAACAGTAGTGAGGGCTCATGTTCTCTGTCCAACATGAAGCAAATCTTTGCAACAAGGCTCTCTAAGTAAAAATGGACATTAATTCTCACAGTATTTCAGGTATGTTTGGAAGTACGAGGTTGTGGCGTGTAAAAACAGCCTGGAGTGGTGGCAGAGGACATTTGTTTGCTCTGATCACTCGTGGTGAATTGGCACAAGGATGAGGTTTTTGCTTTAGTAGCATCATGAAGCATTTATTGAAGAGAAGGGTTTGGGTATAGCCTGACCTCCACAGGCTACTTGTTTGTCCCTTGATCTTCAGGGAAAGGTTGTTGTTTTTTAATCCAAAGTGGGTGCTAGGAAAGACTCCTATGCAGAACAACAATTGCCCTGGGCTCCATTTTTGCACCCTGCAAACCCCAGGACTTGTGCCTGAGCCCTGTGCCTCTGATTGTGCTCAGCTTCCCTGCATTCCATGTTTCCTTTCTGCAGCAGGAATGCCGAGCAGGGGCACCTGCTGTGCTGGGATAATCCCTGCATCCCTCCAGGCTCCTCTGCCAGCCTCCTCTGAGAATTAGCCATGTAAAATCTATACACTGCCTGATTACACTGGTGACTCTGGGCCCAACTTACTTCCCAGCTTGCTTCCCAACTCTTCCCCTGCTCTGTGTCCTATGTGAAAATTGATTATCTGAACTTCTTGAGTGCCTTGGGCTGAGCAGCAGCCTAAGGCTCTGCTGCAGCATGGGGTGCTTGCAAAAAAGGGCTGAGTGTTACCTGCACTGCTCTGGCAGAGAATTAAAGAACTGTTAAAATGTATGCTGCTTGCAAAAGATATATATCTATATGTATGTAAATAAAAAGAGGAATAAAGAATTGTTCAGGGGAGTTTGTCTCCTTTTTTAGCTGTAGCTCAGCAAGTCAGTGTGTCTCATAATTTGTTCAGAATTTCTGCTTTGTAGTGGAATTTCTTGAGTTAAAATCTGACAATGTCTCTCACTGAAGCTTACGATTCAATACGTTGATGTTTTATATTTACTTTAATGATAAAACTTTGTAGCTGGAAATGCCCTTTTTTGGTTCCATTAGAGGTTTATTTCTGACATCTCCTTTTACTGAATTAATCCCTGAGAAACTCACACTTCTCATAAGAGTTTAAGATGCTCTTCACAGGGAGAAGATGCAGATAAACAGTGATCCTTGGACATACTTGTCTCTGCTGCATTCTCAGCCTTCATTTTTCTGATCACCTACCATTAATAGCTTCTTGCTCAAAATATCTGTGGCCCCTTCTCAAACTGGTGCTGGCTCCCGAAAAAGAAAGGTCTTCTGCAAATCTAATTTTGACTTGCTAAAAATTTAGCAGAGTTTGGGCAAAACTCCTACCAAGTGATAGTGAATATTCTGATAAGTAACGATTGGAAGAGCAATGTGGTGGCAATACAGGCTTGGTGAATTGCAAAACTTGAACACTTCTGGGATTTAGAAATATTTATGTCTGTCAGAGTCCTGGGCTGTGTGGGCTATGTGGGCTGTGTGAACTTGGGTAATAAAGAGCAAAGTGCTTGAGAAGGAGGAGAAAGAAACTCTGCTGCAATTAAGGCTTGAACATTTATTTTTTTCCCATTCTTACCCTCTTTTATCCTTCTGGTTTCTGCTGATGGCAGGGGCTGAAGGGCTGGCTCTTTGACTAATGGTTGAGTCAGTAATTTTTCCCATTAAATTAATGCATGTATTAAGAGAGACAGGAAGAATTGGTCTCTTGGGGAAGGAAGCAGCTTGGTAGCAAGGCATGGCCATTCCTTTGTGTTGTTGGGATGAGAAAGGAAAGACATCTGCTGCAGGCCCTGGATTTTTACTCTGCTCTGGTGAGAGCCACTTGTGTCCCCCCAGATTGCCTGCCCACGTCCAGGCTGCAATTTAACAGCATTTAGCAGAGCAGTCAGCACTTTTGTACAGTGTTCATGTAAGGAACCCTTCAAACCCCAAGAAAGGCTCATGTGTCCCAAAGTTTCCTTGATTATTTTTTTTCCCCTTCAAACCAGTTGATCTTAAGAGAGATACGGTGCATTTCACAAGCCTTGTCTTATAAAAACAAGACAAGAGGAGTCTCCATGCTCCGAAGAATGCCTGAAAGAAGATTAATTAATTAATTAAGAATCTTTTCTTCTGAGTGCAACAGGCTCCAAGTAACAAGTGAACTTTTCATTTCCAGTAATAGCAGAAATTACTTCAATAGCATGATTGTGAGCACCCGTGGGGCCATAATGTGAATGGTCTTTATTAAGGAATAGACTGAACTTCTGACTATCTTTCTTCCAGTCATTTCCACAGGCTATAAACAGCGCCTGGTTTGTTGCTATTAAAAGAGTCTATAGATGATGATGCTGAAAGCATCACTGTTTAACTACTCATGGCTTGACATTAACATGAAAAATATTTTCTTGAACATAAAGTGAATTTGGGTTCTCCAGTACATTATAGTTTTGCTCCGAAGTTATTGAGCTGGATATTTGTGATACCAGGGAGACTCTGTTTGGTTTTGTGTTTTTCATTTTAATTGCTGGTCATACCTCTCTGTTTTGCTTGATTTTTCAGACATGTGAGCAGTCAGAAAAAACATCTCAGGGCCGGTTTTTATGTTTTCTTGGTGTTATTTTGTGCCTGTGTTAGCACCTGATGAAAGAGCCTGGTGTTAGTTAACGATCAGGCCTCATTAGATATTTGTTCCCATAAATGACCGCTCCGAGGAGTGACCTTTCCTGAACAACATGGAATTGTGCACAACAACGCTGAGCAAAAACTGAAGCTGCCCATGATCTGCCGAGTTGATATTGAAGACATATCTCTCATGCACAGCAGAACTATGCATTAATCCTATGTTTTGGGGTCTTTAATTGCTTTAAATATTTGCTTCTGGATCTGTGTTTCACACATCTTATTTACATGGTTTATTTTTCATTTTATGAACAAATCGATAACCAGACAGACTCTTTACCACACTGGATTAGTTTTATTTATTCTCTTTGAACTTGATTAAAAAGCTGTCAAACATAAGTCTACATTTTATCAGCAGAATACTTTTACAAAACAGGGTAGGAGATGTGTATAGCTGGAAACATACATTTCAAAATGAAACAATATTTGATATATTCTAGACAGTTACCCTTTTGTTTATCCATGACAACTGAAACTAACCATCAAATGCATAAATTGATTCAAGTCTAGCCAAGTAATCCTAAGGGCATATGAAAAGGCTTTTTTTTAAAGTTCTTTCTAGATGAATTTAATGTAGTTCACCAATAAAGCATCCTCAGGAGCACAATACAAATGCTACAGAACATGAGATAGCTGGGGAAAGCGGGCAGATGTACAGTGTGATGAAGAATCAAAATGGATGTTACATTAAAATGAGCAGTCATGCAATGTCTTCATTTCATGTACTGCGTTTAAGTAAAAATGCCAAAGTTCCAATTCCATTCTTAATTTCTTTTAGGCACTGTTATGCAAATATTGACATTATCATTTTGTTTGTTTGTGTTTATTTTACTTGTTTAAAAGCATTAAATGCAGTTTTTTTTTCCCCAGCTCTTGGGGTAGACCCATGATTATTCATCATGTCTTTAATTTTCAACGTATATCAAAGAGAAAGGTAAATTATACTCAGATTAGCTATGAATGATCTCATATCACTGCTTTAATTCATTGCTTTTAATATACATACTTTAATCCATTTTCCACAAACCTCCTCAATTATTATCTGTCTTTCTGTGCCATTGCATATGTTGGTAAACAGCATTTTCTATGGTCTAGGGCCATATGCTGTATGCTCAGCTTGCAGAAAAAGTGACACTTGGAGTGCTAGCATAATGAAACTCTCAAAGGGTTAATGCAGAATACATATAGGCAAATGTTGACAATATTTTTTATTCCAATGTTTGAAAATTAGACACAAAAATCATCATTAAGTTTGCACAAAATGAGGCATCTGTCACTTGAAAGAAAAAGAAATATTTCAGAAATATGTTTACAGAAATGTAAAAATATTAGACATCGAGACAGATGTGAACGTTTTCAATAACAGGCCCTGTCTGTCAGTCTTCCTCTGAGCTGAAGATCTTGCTGTACTCACTCAGCATAAGTTCAACTATCTGATTTTGGTACAGCATGTGGACTGCCATGTTCCCTGTCTCCTTTTCAGGTCTAAGGAGTGTTGGTCCAAACACAATTCCTAAGCTTTGTGTTGACATAAGATTCACGGATTCCTTGGCTGCTATCCTGTTGACAAAAGGAAAGAAGTGGTTAAAAAAGAAGGGTGTCAGAGGAGTCACTGTTGCTCTTGAAGAAGCACATAGAGGCACTTTTTAACTGTTTATCCTGATAGGGGAGTTTGTTTGGTTAACTTATCCAAAAGAAAGAAAACAGGGAGGCAAGAGAAATTTCTGCCAGTGTGACGAACAAGGAAAGGAGGGGTTTTGTAGTGCCAGGGAGAAGATTCCCTGCTTCTCTTAACATGGTGTCCAGCACTGAAAGAGTTGTGAAAACCAAAAAAAAGCCCCTTAACATAGAGCTCATATGAAACACATTCCTTCTGCTAATTTAAATCCAATAAAGTGAGTATGGTCTGAAATGGATTGTAAAATTTATGTAACTAAAGACTTTTACATGCCTTATCCTGACACAAAGTTTCTTGAAAGACACAGAGACCACATACCTTAATGAGATGACTTAGAAAATAATGGTAAGGATTATAACCTCTGATATCTTTATTACCCATGAAATTACAAGAGAAGGACTATTATTATTAAAAGTTGATCTTGTGTCTGTATTAAGACTTAATATTCCTGTGGAAAGGGCATTAAGGATGGGGAAGTCTGGTCTAAGAACAGTACAGGTTTAATGGATGGAGTTTAGGTAGGAAGTTTGGCATAAATCTCTGCAGTGGTGAGTACAGACTAAGTAGAAATCCATTTCTCTCAGCCCTCCAGAATATATTATGTATCCTAGGGTTGGATAGGCTAGTAAATGAAGATACATATTTTATAAATAAATTGAACAGCTCCACCAAGGAATGCAACTAAATGCAGCTTTATTATGTAAATGTTTGAATTTATGGATGCCTCCTTAACCTGCTAGTTTTAACTTAAGTATTCCAAGTGGATTGTTGAAGCCAAGTTCTGCTTTTTCCCCCTCTCTGCCATTGTCACTCATTTACCTTTTTAAAATCCAGACAGCCATTTAAAAGCCACCACAGCTGTCTCTTTTCCCACACCTGTTGCTGAACTTACAGCAAGCCACACTATAAGGGAAAGAAACTTTGTGAGACCTAATGGCTCCGTGCACTTAAAAAAAGTGTTTCTTTCATGTTAGTGGGTGGGTCACACAGCAAAAAGCATCTCTTGTGGATTTGTGCCAATCTCGTTGTTTACCACATTCCTGGAGCATCAGCACTCATGGTTTTTTTCCCATATATAAATAGGAAGAATTACTTCTGCCTCATGCTAGAAACCGTGGTGTCCATTGCAGAAAACACTCTCCATATGGCACTAATCAGATTGGCTTAAGTATTAGTTTCTTAAAATATAGCATCTTCATTAAATTTTTTTTAAAAATTAATTATCTTTCGTCTGTGGTAATATTAATATATCATCTCTTCTCTTAGGAGTTCAGAAAGTCTCAAAAGTTAGAAGTTTTGTTGCCAAGCGACTGCGTGGGCTTCTGATGGATGTCACACATCTTTTTCACAATTAAAAATGTTACAGAGGTGAAGAGATTGTTTTGTTTAATGCCACTTATGCAGAGGCATATACAGAAAGCTTGGGGACCTCTCCAGGAGAGAGACTTGGTTTCTGTTGGGCTTGTTATGTGGTAGAAGTTGGAAACTTCATGAAGTATTTGGAGATGACATCAGCAGGAGTAGAGATGCATGTTCACTGGAGGGGAGGAAATTCAGCAGCTTTGTCCTGGGTAACTTCAGAAATAATCAATTTAGCAGCATCAGCCATGGCTTTGAGACCAGAGGGTGTTGATAATGGACAGCATTGATGGAGATGGAGGAGAAGCCCCTTGCAGGGAGAAGGAGGCAATGGACCAGGGATGAGCAGAATCAGGGTGAAGAAATGTGGCAACAGAGCTCAGTTTGCTGAAGGGATGGGGGGACTCCCTCCTTTGTCTGTAAAATGTGGAGGCAGATGTCGAGATCCTGTGTTCCTGATAGGGACACAGAAAATGGAAGATGCATGGCCAGCCCCTCTGCTTTGGCTTGCCATCTTCCTGAAGGAGAATGATTTTCCTGGTTTATCCCGAAGATTCCATCCTTCTCATGACATCCTGGCAAAGTCCAGGCATGACAATATTCCTCAGCAATCAGGAGATGGGGTATGGCATGAGGCAATGGAGGCTGTGTGTGTTGTGTGCTGGTGATAGATAGGAACTGACTGTGGTTCATCAATATGTAATGTGGCATTAAGAAAATTTGTGTAAATTTGGGTTCCCTGAGCTAAATGCTAGAATAACCAGTACTGTATTGAGAAAGTGTCTTGAAAATCCTTGATATATTCATGCAGCTTCACTTGTTTTCACCATAATAACAAAAAAACATAAACCAAGTGAACTTGGAAACATGGGAAGTCTGAATAGTTAAATAATATGTGGTAAAACACAGCTACTGAAGAAGTAGAGGGAAGGAATTCAATCCACTCTGAATAGAATAATTATAAGTTTTGGACTCTATGTCTTTTTGGATTACAAACATTTACCAAAGAAACTAATATTTTTATCATCTCTCCACAAAAGAAGAAGTCAAAGCAAATCAAAGTAAAATATGCACACTTAATGCTATTACTGTAGCCACTAGATGAAATTGAGTTGTTAAAAGAGAAAATATTGAAAAAATGGGAAAGAATTCTTTTTTTGGCAAGAAAAAGAGGAGAAAGGGTGACACACCATTTTCAACATAAAGAGTGAAAGGAAATGCCAGAGGTACTTTTTGTCAAGCCCAAATGAAAGGAGCAATGATCCATCAATTTAAGATTATTTTAGAAGCAATCTACAATCCGGTGCCACAGATGTTGGAACCGTATCAAGAAATTGTTGGGTGCTATGCTGCACAAGATTTTTTTTTTCCCCTCCAAAATAACCGAGTCTCAAGAATGTCTTCAGTCCTTAAAATCACAAGTCAGGAGGGATGCAGAAAATATTGCTCTCATTATTAATAGTAATGAAATTAATGATGAATTAAAAGAGCAGAAGTGTCTGATAGGAGGGCTGTAGTGTCAATGGCAGATATATAAGGAAAAATACTTGGAATTTATGCTTTGGCTGTTGCCAAGGCAACTGCAAGCTGGAGAATGTATGACAGAGAGCAGGCCAAGCCTACAGCTAAGAGGGTCATTGTATGGTGAGTTGGCTCTCTAGTTCCATTAAACCTACACTTTTCAAACTCTCTAAATAAAATCATTATTAATTTTGACATTTGGAAAGCACACTGGATTATTGCTTCAAACACAGTAGGTGTTAGGAAATGTTCTTCATCCATTTTTACTTTGTAATAACTGCTGAGGAGGAGAAAGGGTTTCTACAGTGACTCGGACTCCTCAACATCTTAATATTCCTACTGCACATAAAAAAATTGGGGAATTCAGTGTACTTAGGGAGGAAAATCCCAAAGAAAAGGACACACTTTTACTGTAGGCTGGAAAGTGTTGGAGGGTAAAGCCAGATGCTTTGAGAACTGCTCACTTTTACTTTCTCATCCTTTTCCAGCCTTAGGAGGATTTAATTTTGCTCGATGGCAGGGGCATTTCTACCCTTAGCAGAACTGGATTTAGCCATGCCTGGTATTCTTTCACTGGTTTAAATTATATTTAAGGGTAACTTTTCTATAGGACAATCCTGTTATTCTTCCATAAACTGGTAATATAGACTGTTACTAAGGGACAAGACACTACAAAATGAGGGGTCAGAAGAGTAAGAAGGGGTCACTTGGTATGAGGTTATGGGCTGGAATGGCAGGTGTAGGAAATGCCATCCCCTGAATTCAGTGGAGGACTGAAGGACAAAATGAGGTTTTGATCTTATCAGAATCCTGTCCTCCAGTTATGCACAGTATTTGTGTTCACTAGGGAAGTCTCTGCCACTAGAGACGGAAACCAAGACCAACACTGAACAAGAGAGATTAAAAATAAATAGGAATAAATGGAACTCCACCAAAAGGATTTAAAATGCTGTATTTGTGTCATCTCTTGGTATAGGAACTAACCTTAAGGAGTTAGGACCCAGCTCCCCTCTGAGTGGGGTACTCCATGACAGCCCATTTGGGTGGATTTTGTACCTTTCCTGAACTGTGCTGGCAACCACTTCTAAGCCAGAGCTGCTCAATCTGATGGACGATGGGACTGATTTGAAATGTAAGTTCCTGTGGACTGCTTTAATAGGTCAAAGTGTGTGCCTCCCATTGATTCACTTTGCCAATAATTACCCTCAAATTAGCCAATATCTCTTTCCTATCTATTCTCAGGCATATGCAAATGTAATGTTGTAGCTTAAGGACTTGGCCCTGGTAAGGGCTCAGCTGCCTTCAGCTCTTCCCAGCAATAATTCTGTTAACAGGCCTCTTCACTGCACTGGTACAGACCAGTTTTTATGCAGCAGCTTTCTGACTTCTGGTATTGCAGAGCTCCCAATCAATTTGTTAAAATTTGTCTCTTATGATGAACAGCTTTCAGCTCAAACATTTTATGCTCCTCTCCTTCCCAAAAGCTGGTTCACAGGAGTTAAAAAATAACAGGTATTACATACTTTGCTTTAGAGACAAGACATTTGGGAAAGAATCATCCAACCTTGAAATAAAATCTTTATTGAAAGCAATTCTACATCCATGCCAGTCAGATACATGGTATGATCAGAGGAGGTGTCCCAGGGGAAAGCTCAGTGCTGTAGACAGGGTTGATAACTTGGACCTCCTGTCAGTTCTTAACTCATTGACAGTGGCTGAGACATTCAGTACAACTTTGTTTTCTTTATTTGGAAGTAAAGTTAATATACTTACCTTAACTGTGCCAAATGTACTGGAAAATAACCTGATAATAAAACGTACCGTCCTAGGAAGTGATAATGTCTGTGTGTGTATAAGCACATTTTCGCAGGGCTTTTGCAGCTGGGTTTTTCAGTGTTAGGAAGGAACCACAGTTACAACATGAAGCATAGATAACCTAAACTATCAGTTGTTTTTTTTTTCAACATATTTCCTTTTCATTTAAGGCCTGTTACACGCTTTCCTGAATACAGCCTATCACAGCCACGTCATTTTCTGTCCTCAATTTATTTCAGTTCAGCTGCAGTAGTTTGTTTTTTGGGAAGAACTTGAGTGGATTTTGCTACTAAAAAGACAAGTGAACTGCAGCTTTGAGAGTCCTCTTAAAGTAAAAACAACAATAGGGGTCCTATAACAGATCAAAATCTTGCAGAGATATCCATACCCAGCTGGATACACCAGCTGAGGAGAGAAAACAAAATACATACATCATGGAAGAAGAGGGCAGGGCCTGTGCATTACTTAACTCCATCCTGGGAAACTTATGGAGCCCCTGATGCCACAAACTCTATTTGTGTAAACTGTTCAATTCTTTGCACTGCTACATAGATAAATTTCAAATTTAGCGTTAAATTCAGATTCTTGATATTTTATGAATGCAAACCTCTTTATTATCTATGTCCTGGCTGTGTGGTGATTTGCTAAGGTGCATTACAGTGGCATTCACCAGCTGATGAAGCTAATCAGATGCAAACATCATCAGTGGAGTCCTCAGCTTGTGAGATCTGTACAGTGTGATGGCACAGGAAAATTGGTGTGTATGGAACCGAGACCTGAGGCTTCTGCTCGTAGAGAAGCTCCAAAACACTACAATATCTGTCCTTTTCCAAATGTGCAGTGTGCTTTCCTCTGCAGCAAATAAGCACAATTCAGGGGTCACAGTGCACTAATACAGTTTTAAGCTACTTGCATCTAGCTGTGTAAAACATGAAGGCATTTTAAATCTCTGTTTGTTCCATGGGTAGAATTTGAAACAATAGCTAGGCTGGTAATAGAGAAACCAGGTCATGGTGTAGGATATGTTACAAGAGGGGTCAGAAATAGTTCAGACATACTTAAGAGCTTGCTTTTGCTGAAAATAGCCTCGATGGCTCCTGGCCTACAGAAACTCCATAGGCTTCCTGTGCTCTGCAGCTGTGGGTTCGCGTTACAGCACTTTGGGAAAAAGCCCTTCTCTTCAGTTGCTCTGGGATACAAGAACGAGCACTCTGTGCTGTCTTCCTCCACAGACTGGGCTTTAAAAGTGACCATTGGGTGGCTATATATAGTATCTGGACAGCTGACAGGGACCCAGTGGAGAATGGACTTCCTCAGGGGATCCCCTGCATATCTCACAGCACGAGCCCTTCCCTGGATGAACTGCCTTGGAGCCTGGCCCTAAATGAGAATAATAACTAAACTAACTCCCAACATTGCTTCACAGTTGGCTGAATAGACTGTGAAAAGCTGAAGAAAGGCATTTATTCTGGCTTAGCCTGGTTTAATAAGAGACAAGTTAAAAATAAAGTCTCCTCAGCGCTGGGTGAACTTTGCTTCCCATGCAGAAGAGCATGTGGGCTCTTGCCTTTGCAAACACCTCACAGAATGCCTGTCTTGTGGAGAAAGACTTTATCTTCTGGGTGGCTGAGGGCAGCATGTAAAAACACATTTAGGTATCTAAGGATACTGCAGCCTCTACAGGGGCTTCATTCAGGAAAGTGCTTTGGAGAAGTCCTGCTTGTTCTTCTGCACCAGAGGAGATGCTCCTGCTCCACTGAGGAGCTGTGAGGGGGGAAACAGCTTATCTGCACCTCAGCCTTGGGATTGTTTGTTTTTCTGGACATCTTCTGAGTCACAGAAGCTCCAAAGGCAGGACGTGCACAGTGGTGCATGGACAGCAAGGGCAGGAACCTATCACCACATTGTGGCTCCACCAAAGACCTTCGTATGGGCAAAGAATCAGGTCCCTCTCCCCCAAACGAAATTGTATCAAAGAGATGGATTCAATACCTTTCCAAAAAATCTTCCCTATTGCAAAAATTCCAGGTCTCCCTTTGTGAAAACTGATCCAGCTGGGTGACCTGCTAGGTTCTTCCATTTGCTGACAAACAGCTCTTTGTCCTCCCAGTCTGGCTTGGGTTTTAATTTGGTTGTGTGTGAATGCAAACTAGTTCTGAGTGGTGCTCTTTAGAGCACAGATCTGGCTAGTCCCTGCTGCTGTTGTGCCTGCAGCTTGCCTCTTTGGGCACAGCCTTTTGGTAGGAGTCAGCTGAAGGCCACAAACTTCCTCAAGGAGCATCCTGGACTCCTCTGGCACAAGGCATTAATTTCTGCCGCCTTTCGTAGCCCTGTAGCAGCAAATTTACCTCAAACAAGAGTAAACCCCTGCTCAAAAGTCACACAGGCACTGTGGGCATGAGCCTCTCTTTGGGGAGGGGGTGGGAGAGAGCAAAACCCCTGTGACAGATGTTGGGCAGATGCTGATGAAGTCTTAGAGGTGTTTGGACAGTAGAGTGATCAAGGCAGTGTGAGACTACATAGAATAATAAGTGTTCAGACAGAAGTATACCACCTTAATGCCTAAAATGTATTTTTGGCTGGTGGTGTAACTTCTGATGTGCTTGAATTTTTTTTACATTTATTTTTAATTCTACTTCTGATATATATATATATATATTTTTTTTTTTTTCTCCAGAACAACTAGCTTATTGTAAAGACCAACCTGTCATAGTTCCTGGATTTGTATGCTTTTGTGGCCTGTGTGGTTCAGAAGGCAACAGATAGTTTTAAATAAATAAAGCTTTAACTTTTTAAATTGCTTAAATATTTTTTCAAGAATGCCCGAAGCTACATTTTCTTGTAACATTACAAATAAAAAGCAGTTAGTAACAATCTCGCTTAAATCATGAATTGTAAATATAGAACCTTTATCATCAGCACAGCACATCCAAAAATGTCTTTGTAAAATAAATCAAATTATATGAGTTAATTGATTCCAGGCAACATCAGCAACTGCAGGTGGAAACTGAATAACAGGATGTTTATTAATGAGGGACTATTAATCAAAATTGACAATATCAATTCCTGTTTCTTTTATTTGAATTCTACCTGCAAAATCCATGAACATACTCACTGGATTTTAAAATAAAAATTTAAAAGTAAAGAAAATGCTGACACGTGGGATTTTAGCTTTAGATGTAGGGCTATTTGTTTAAACAGCAAAAGGATATCCTAAATCCAATTTGACAGGCAATGCCAAAGATGCCAGTGGTAATTAATTAGCACTTAATTTAGACCACAGAACAACAGGATATGGAATTGGTGCTCAGTGCCATTTCCCCTTAGGCTTCATCTCATGAGGGTCAGGAGTATGGCTGTTGCATTGAAGGTCAGTAAATAAATTGGGGGAACACATTGACACTGGACTTTTCATGATAGATATCCTTCACCCTTATTGCTGCCTCTGGCTATGGCTGATGAGAAAAGGACTGCAATTGTTCTGTGAAGAATGTTGTGGTGCCCAGGCTCGAGTGGAGCAAGGTGGTGCCTGAGCTCACGAGCCCAACTGAGTGCTGGCAGAGAAATGCCCCAGCTCTGTGCCTGGGCTGGAAATAAACTCCTGACTGTAGCACAGAAAGCTTGAGGAACTCTGACAGGCGAGAAGATTCACTTAAAAGCAGCCCTTAAGTTTGCTAGATTTGTGAGCTTAGCTTTAGATTAAGCATAATTAAAATCAAGGGAAGATTTTTGAAGTGAGGTTAGAAACTAGGTCAGCAAGGGAAAAAACACATTTCCTTATTATCCTCTTGTCTTTGTCTTAATAATATTTGGTACTCCTCCATAGAGCTAAAGGCTCTTAATAAAGGTGGATTAATGTTATTAACAGCATTGTTTCCTGGTGGGGACACCGAGGCTTTGATGGGCTTAATGATGGACAAACAGAAAGTACGTGGCAAAAAAGCAGAGCCACCAGTTCTGGATTGTACCTCAGTGAGAGAAGCCACCCTGAGCAGCACACCCCAAGCAGAGGGGATATGGAAAACACACAGGAGACACTCTGTCCCTCTTCCCAAAGGCACATCAGCTGCATTCTTTGGTTCAGATTTACTGGTATGAAAGTAGAAAGATGATGAGACTCCATATTAGAATTTAATCCTCCTGCTCCCACAAAATTAGTGCATCTGTCAGACACTTCTGTGCTCTCACTTCCAGTAATCTCTACCTTTCAAAGGAGGGTCTCAGGTGGAAAGTGTCAGCACTGCCACAGGTATCCAGTGATGTTACAGCTTTCTGAAATCACTTCTCACAAACTGTACCTTACTATGCCTAAGTAGCCCAGCTCCCCATGTCCCACAGGGTGCTGAACAATGGGAGCTTCAGTATTTACAGCAGGGTGGCTCTAGTAGCACATCCCAGCTGTACTCCAGTAGCACAGTTTTATCCCCTTGGTCCCCTGAAGGGCTGTCTGCACTGCTACATCATGAAAACACTGAGTTAGACAGCAGTCTCTGCTCAGAAATGTATTTTGGAAGCCCCAGGTTAAGAGTTATTTTACCTTTCACTTCATCACACCCTTTGCAGCATCTCTCTCTGGGCAGCAAGTGAAATTTTGATTGCTCTGAAAGTCACAGACAAAAATCCCAGTGACTGCAAGCCACAACGGAGTCAGAATTTCACCTTATATGAGCTTAACTTTTCTCATTTTGGGTGATATCTACTTTTACTAAGTGGAGTTACTGCTTTTGACTATGTTCAATCTATAACCTCTTGCAGCCTTCAATTACAGCCTTTTTGTGCTATAATCCAGTTGACAGCAAATAACTCAGCCCTGGATATGACAGGTTTACTTCCTGACTTAGAGCCCAGAAGGGGCAATTGAGTGGAATTTCAGCCTGGGATGTTGAGCTGTAAACATCCTGCTCAGAAATTCATCTTTGCTTGTGAGTCTAGAGCAGTTTCACTATGAGCACACTGGTGTTGTCCAGTGTCATGAATTAATTATTCAATTCTGTTAGAAACCCAGTAATTTTTGATGTTGAAATCAGAGAATGTGGCAAAGAATTCCTTGAAAGTCAGGGAAAAAACTCTCACCAAAAGTTTTCCTTTTTCTGTGAATTTTTATATCATAAAATCACTGAATAATTTGGTTTGGAAAAGACCTCTAAAAATATCAAATCAAAGCATTGCAATTGCTTAATAAATTATTTTGTTTCAAGTATTTTTTAAATAATGAACAAAAAATTCAAATGTTGGCCTATTAACTGTTCCCAGTATAAAAAAATCCATATTTTTTGTCCTGTATTATCACCACCCTGTTTAAAATAAAAGTCTTTTTGCAGCGATCTACCCAACAGAGATGATTTTCTATGGGATGTGACCTCAACCAGGATTCCTCCTCTTCCAGGTTCAGTTCTGAGCTCTCCACAAGCTACGATTGCAATATATATGCACTGCATTTGTATCAGATTTGAAAGATGCTCTAACATGCCTCCCAGCACCACGATTGTTTCAGCCCTGATACTGAGCACGAGTAGGATGAACGCAGCTCCTAAATGCACTAGTGAGTTATGTGCCACGAGTCTTTGATTTCTTTAAACTTATTTACATTTTACTCGCCCTTGAGCAATGAATTTACTATGTCAGCATTGTCTTTTCTACTTACACTTCCCTGTCTTGTCCGCTCACCTTAGCTTGATGTTTATTTTTTTGTGCACGTGTTTAGCCCACTGCACTAAATGCAGGGACTGCCTGGAGTGGAGGATTTTCCTTATACTGTGTCTTTCTAAGAAGCACCCTTTGTAGTAGTGCAAGTCCTGCAATATTTCCTGGCTTTAAACTAGCTTTGAATTTTCTCATTAGTTCCTTTAAAGTCAAATACCCATTCACACTTGTACTGGTCTCAGATGACTCTGGTCTAACTGCCTTAGATACTTTAAAAAGTCTTTATTCTCTACACAGTCAGCCCCACCTCTCTCAGTAGTTGTATTTCTCTCATCTTTGAAGCTTCAAGCGACCAGATTTGCCAATATCTTCTTCTGTCTGACCCTGATCAAAATCCACAGTTAAAAAACTTTTGGGAAAACATACATGAGTCTCTTAGACCTCCTAACCCAAACCATGTTCGACAGAGATTGAAGGATTTAGGAACAACAGGGACAATCTTGCTGTTGATATCAAGGCCCTGATATCAGTCATCAGTCTTTGGACAGCTCACACAGTAAGCAGCTTCCAGGACACCTCTCCAGCAGAAAATGTCTAGCCTGAAGTGAATGTTTGTAAACAGATTTACAAGCTCAGAAAGTGCCTCTTTAGCAAGCACATATTGTAGTTTCAGGATGCAGAGCTGGGTAAACATAATTTACTATGAGAAGTAATGGAAAGCTCTTACTATATAATCTGGAAAGGTTAAGCAGCTCCTCATCATAGAGGCCAGGTGAGATCCAAAATGTGCTCAACGAGACTTGAAATTTGCCCTGTGATAGAAATCTCAGGGGTGGCTCTGAGTCCAGAGCAGCTGCTGTGACTTCCATGGGGTAGATGTTCTGAAGGAATGAAAACTGCTGATCCTGATGACACTTTTATGAGACCCTTATCCAGACATGGAAACAATCTGGCTTGTCTGAGGTGGTTAAAGTTGCCTGCTCCTACTGCTGCCACAGCCCTGTGTAAATCCTCTCTGGACTGAGAACTCGAACAAGGCAAACTGATGTTCCCAGTAAACTTCACTTACTGGAAAGCTTCCATATGCCCTAGGCTGACGGTGTGGTGGCTGCTGGTGGTGTTTGGTGAAGGCCTGCACTTGGCAGTGGGGATGGCAATGATCTGGGAGGTGAGAACAGTTTCCAGATGGATGAAGTGCTATCCTGAGGTGGTCTACAGAGCCTGAGTCTAGTGCTGACACAGAGAACATGGTGCAAAAAAGTTTGTGCTTTTTCCATGAAGATGCTGGGAGAGCTACAGGAGGAGCCCTAAAAATTACAGAACTTTTCTGAATTCCTTTTTCTTGGCTTATCTCCATGGCAAGGGGTCTTCTTTTGGAAGACCACAGCAAAGCTCTGGAGGGGATATTGCAGTGCTAATGTCAGGGCTGAGGTGGGTGTAAAATCCTAACTTTAGAGGAGGTGACTGGTTGCATCTTGTGGACCAGGGCAGGAGGCAAATTGGCTGGAGAGAGCTGCTTCACAGATTTATGATTTTACATAGCACCATAATGCGTAATGTATGAAAAGATAAATATTTTCCATTCGGCAACATCTTGCTGTATTTTCATCTTACTCCATAATTTTAATTATAAAGTGAACATAACCTGTATCAAATTATGATTTTGTTAACATATTGAATGAGGACAAGAAAAATAAATACCAGATTTTATACTGTACAGGCACATGAAGGTATAGTTAAAAAATCTGGTTTCCTTGACCACATTGTCATAATATGCATATATAACTGCTTATTGAATCCAGGCTGTGTAGACAACAGAAAGAACACTGGCTCCATACCATCACAATGCATGCCCACAACAAAGAGGAGGAAAGAACAGGCTCTTTCATTGTGTGTTTCTAAGTATTACCAACATAAGGGCTAAAAACTACCTCTGTCTGAAGTGTATCTATACACCCATGCATAAGTTATTAACTGGGCTCTCTCAGCACAGTTGCTGAAAATATTAATATATTCAAATTATATTCTAGCTACTGCAAAAACAGTAGATCAGACAAAAGTATTAAAATCTCTTCAGACAAAAGGAGTCATGTTATTTATAAAGTTCCTCCCCCCCTGCTCCTTACTGGAACACAAGCCTTCATTGTATAGAGTACACGAGAATGCAAGATGATCCTTAGATGTCAAAATGTGGCTTAAAGTTTGAATGTAATCATAAAACAGTGACTCCAGCGCTCGCCATAAACAAATTGTCACTGGCATTATGTAACTTGGACTATTCACAAAGTATAAAAGATGGGAAGAATAAAAGGTGGCTGCCAAACACTATGGGCCAAATCCAAAGGTCATGCCAAATTGAGCCAGTGGGCTTGGAATTGCAAACCCAGCGTGGAATTCGGATTTACACTCCTGGGTTCCTGGGCTGCTTCGAGTGAGATTAAGGCTATTTTTTATTCAGTTTGTCAGGAAGGCGGCAAAGCAGCAGCAACCAGTGGCTTCTGCAGCCCCCCTGCTCGCTCTTAGTGGGAGATGGGAAAGCAGGATAAAAGTTTCCTAATTGCCACAGGACCCATTTTTGTACAGAGTGGCTTTCTGGGCTGCAAGCAGGCACAGTCAGACACCAGCAATGCAGCCTGGAAAGGGAGGCATCACTCTCAAATCTGGTGGTCTTGAATTTTTCATGTTTGTATTATGTAGGGTGCTGCCTCTTAAGGCTGATACCCTGCCTTCTGCCCAGACTCCTCTGGAAAACTGATTAATGAGGGAAGACCATTCACCAAGGCAGAAGGTCTTGTTTGTGAACAACAACCAATCATTAATTTATACTTTCCTTCAGTGCAGGCTTTAGGTGTAAAGCATATCTGAAAACAAATGCGCTGCACAGATTTAAATTGTATCTAATGGTTGTGTTAATGCCCCACCAAACTCGGTGGTTGCCCACTCCCTCTTTTCCCCCAGACTTCCTTTAAAAAGTAAAATGACATTTTTTTCCCCCAGCCTGAAATAATTGCTGAAGCAGAGATACTGGTTTAACTCATTATGAATTATTAGTGGAAAAGTGGGTCTCAGAAGTATGTTACATCTGAAATATTTTTCGTCACTTGAACATGTGCCGTCCAGAGCTGGCCCTGCTCTACCAGGCACTGGGAACAAACACTGCTCATTCACAGATGCTCCTAATTTGGTGTGGTTTGGAGTGTAATTTAGATCAAACGTATCCATGTAAATGAGTCAGGGTTTCTTAATTAGGTGCCTCTAAAGAAAAAACTTGGACCACATCAGTAGGTGTGGGTGTGGTGCCCACAGTACTGGAATCTTTCTATAGATGAAGCTGAGTTTTGTTCAGGCATACTGTAGGTTTTTCTTTCTTTTTTTTTTTCTTTCTTTCTTTTTTTTTCTCTAAAGCACAATAATAAATCTGCAGATGGCATAGCCATAAAGACGCTACTTCAGAGGAGCTGTCTAAAACACTGTCTCTTTGGCAAATGCCTTAAAGTAGGTCATTCTGCTGTGATTTAGGTTTATATTTCATTGCCAGCTTTTTGTTCCCATTACAAATAGGGTGCATTCCAGTCCACAGATTTGCTCTTCTTTTTCTTTTTTTTTTTTTTTTCTTTTCAGATTGGTTTTTATTTACAAGAATTTGTAGACCTTCATAAGAAAATGGCCAATACCCTGTCAGAAGTAGTAATCATGCACTTGACCACAAAAAGAGATGTATGAAGGCGATTGCCTGTAAATATTGGAATGTAAAGTACCATTCTCTGGAAGGAAAAATTGTATTGATTCTCTTAACATGGTGATTGAAATGATTGTTGCATCTTTTGCAGTGTGTGAAAAAGGATTTGATCTCATGTCATTCCAGAACCCTCACAGAGTAGGGCCCTAGTTGTTCAGGTATATGCTTTTGCTTTTTATATATTTGCCACTGAAAATCATGTATTTTATAGCTTATTAAAAAAAATCAGGGTCTGTTTTCCCATCAAAGTGCTGGGGGATTTACATGCCAAACTCTCACTGGCCTTAATGAATTACCTGCATAAATTCCCTTTCAATCAATAGTAGAATAGATCCTATTGTGTTATATTAATTATTTTTCACAGAACACTGACATTTTGCCCTTAAAGCCTTTTTTGTTTTATTTTGTTTAATTTTGGGGTTTTTTTTTAAGTTCCAGTGAATATCTGAGAAATTTCAAGCAAATTGGTTGTTTCACAACCTTAATTCTGAGAAAAATCTGGATTTTTAGGCACAACAATGAAAAGCATTGCAATTTACCCTTTGATGACCTGATTGTGGACGTTAATGTGTTAAGGCCCAATCTCCCCAAATAAAAAAAAGAGAAAAAGGGGGACAGAACCATTGTAATGAATTGAGCATTCCTAATTTTGGCCAACAAAAAGGGATTTGAGCTGGAAAGAACACTAACCCCAAGCAATATTAAGAGGTTACAAAATCACATAAATTAACTCCGCCGGTGATACTTTGCTAGAGCTGATGCGAGTGCAAACCAGAAGCAGGATCCTCACGTGGTCCTGATTAACTGGAGAGTCCTCAGCAGTAACCAGCCCTCCCTGGGATGTGCTGGCCAGATGCACACGTACACCCACAGCTCCTGGATGAGCCTTCAAAGGATTGGGGGGCTCCACTGGGGGATTGGGGAGCGAGCAAAGAGTGGAAGTGAGAAGTGTTGGCCGTGTCGTGGTGGGAAAGTGCCTCACCCTCTCCATTCCTCACTTTCTTTATCTACACAACTGGGATAATAAAACTTACTGACCTGAAAAGAAAGTTAGGAGATTTAATTAATGTTTGAAAAGCTTTTTTGAGATCGTTTGATATTGAGTAATGTGGGATGAACAATAGGAGCTCTTGGAAACAGGGGCTCTATCTATCAGGATTTGTGTACTGCACTCAGCACAATGGTGCCGTGCAGCCACAGAGTCAACTGTGTCATAAATATTTAAATTAAAACTATGTTAATTATTTTTATCATTCTGTTATTTGCTGATGCACCAGCTCAGTACTTGGTAGCATTGAAGAATACTGAGTGCAATTATTTGCCTGACTGTTATGAAAATCAGGGTTTATATTTTTAAATACAGTTGTGGCAATAGGAAATAGCTGGAAGCAAGGGGTGAAAATGTGGCTTTAATTACTCATCATGCTTCTTGTTAAAAGCACTAAGTAGTAAGGTATTCTTTGGGGAAGAACTAAACTTTGTAAACTTTCTTATTCCTCAAAGCACAGGATTTGGCATGACTGCAAAATCTTTGGTAGCAGTCACCCCAACCCCAAAAGTACAAAATCAAAATGCTCAAAGATGCTTCTGAGACTGGATTTTTTTTTTTTTCTGCCTTTAACCCAAAATCTCCTATTACTCCTGCCCTATGCACACTTGTGCCTGGTGCATATTTTCTTGTGTCCTCTTACTTCCAAAGGATGAGTTTAGTAGACTTAACAGAAAGGAAAAGGGTTTCATTCTTCTCCTTCCCCCAAAATGAGCCTGGGGAAGCTGTGGTAAATGGGATGAGTGTTGGCATTGCTCCAGCTCCTTTGTAAAACTCTTCCATAGCTGAAACTGAGAAAAGCACGTGCGCAAAAGCACATCTCACTGTATATTTGCCCTTTTCAAGTTAAAAGATGGATAAATAATTTCATGCAAATCTTAAAGTGCCAGTCAGGTACACCTGAATCTTTTATGTAACTGGCCAGTATACCTGCTTACTCCTCTGGTGCAGGAGGATGTTTCTCCTCCTCACATTTCCAGTAGCTGCTCCCCCAAAGCTTGTAGGAGCACAGTTAAACTTTTCTCCCTGCTGCTATCCCACGGCTGATAAACCAAAAGCTGCTCATGAATTGCCTGATTATAAAGAAAGGTCTTGATTCAGGAAATAAGTTCAACAAATAGTCTTTTTTGTACTGTCATTTCAGGGCTTCTGGACCTTTCTAAATTTGGGCATTTTTCCTGAGGGAAAACCTAAGTGCCCATTCCACATTTTGAGTGGTAGGTCTTCCACAGATTCACTGAGTTTTCCCAAATAGATTTTTTTTTTTTATAGTCTTTCCATTCTGGGGATTGTTTTTCGTTTCCAGTAGATTTTACCTTTATTATCATTGCTATTTTTCTTAATAGAAAACTTGCATGGTTCTTAGTGTGATCTGTTCTTTTGCTGTGTGAGTAAAGGGTTCTCCTGAGCCTACATTTATTACGTGAACCTGCCTGAAAACTGCTGATGTGACATGTAGTTTAGCAAGTGAAAATCACATATGTTTGCTACCTCTTTCCTCCACCAACTTTGTAGGGAAAAAAAATATATAATTTACAGACATCCCCTGCTTAGCATTACTGTGTGCTGTACTTTAATTTCATTTTCTGGTTTTCCCTCAGAATTCTGGGTAATGCTGCTGGATTTGTCATCACATTGTCATTGTGTCCTGTGCACGGGCTACTGTGGGCTGCTGGCTATGCATGGCTCTGCTTTATTTTCTTTTTTCCTTCGTTTTTAATAGGTAGAAACAAGTCTGTTTAGTTGTATATAGTTTGGAAAAACCTTGGCTTTTCAGAATGTCGCTGCCAAAGGTTGTGAGGTTTGGGGGGGCTGTTCCTCCCCACTCTTTGTCAAGGTTGGATGTTGGATGTTGGATGTTTTCCTGTTCACAGACCTATGAACATGGGGGAAGTTTGTTTATTTTTTTGTGAAAACAGCTGAAGATTTATACTTATGATTTTTGTTAGATAATATATTAATATTGGTGGGTTTGTCTTAGATATATAGTTCTACCCTTGATAAAGAACATATATCCAGTGAAATCAATGCAAACAATTAGTAGCAAGAATGAAGAATTTGGGCAGAGAGGAAAGACAATCAGGAAGAAAATCAAGAAGAAAATCATCATTCTCCCTCTGAAAGGGCAGAAAGCCTGGATGGCATCTGAAAATTACTTGCCATGCTATGTAGAGTATGGGAAAAATGGAGCAAAATTGATGGAGTTTCTTGGATTCAAAGGTGAATTAAAACAAATCAGCTCCTGCCTGGACAAGCCAGCCAGATAGGGCACATTAACAGACCCACGTGATAAACCAAGAGGCAACTGCAGAGCTCCCCAGACAACCTGCCTGAAGAGCCTGCCAAGGAGGCAGATGCTGCTGCTGGAAGAATATCTTCCACAGTTGGGCATCTGGGTTCCGCGCTTTCCACGCAAGGCAGAGGGATGGGAGCTGGCCCCTGCCTTCCCCTTTAATTATTTCAACATCCCTTTTATAGTTTTGTAAATAACACACATTACCCTGCCTTCGTGCAGGGAAATCAGGAGCAAGGAGAGGGGTTTTTGTCTCTGGCTCATCCCTTTGCAGGGGTGTGCACAGGGGTGCTTGGCTGCCTTGTGCTCCAGCCTGGTCAGATGTGACACAGCTCGGGTCTGGGAGTCACAGAGCTGCCTTGTGGTGGCACCGAGCTCAACCTAATAAGCAGAGCAGGCTGAGATTCATTAATTTAACATTAATAAGCACAGCTTATGAGCTCAGGAGCAGTGCTGTATAACACAGGCACTCAGCTTCTGGAGGAGAGCGGTGTCTGCCCTCGCCAGCTCGGAGCGCAGTGCCGAGGACCCAGCCAGGGTGTTCCTCCTCCCTGCTGCATTTTGCATGAGGGAGAAATGAGAAGTTTTGTGCCCAGTGGAGTGGCTTCTGTGCAAATATAAAAAAATCCCCTGCAGGTTTTCAGATTGTGTGGCTGGTTTATGCTAAGGCTTTAAGTAATTTAAACTTCTCGTGCCTCGGTTTCCCGATGGGTGTGTAACAGCTACCTCAAGGTGTTGCAGGGAAAGCAGGTCATAAAATACTACACAGAGTGAAATTCTCCTTCTGCCTATCTTGTGTTACAATTCTGTGAGTAAATTACTGTACATGTAATGGTTTCTCAGATATTGTGCTTGGTTTATTATTTTATTGTGCTGAGTTCATGTTTGTGCAGAGAGTCAAGACAACGTTTCTGTATCATTTGATGTCCTGTGTGCACACAAAAATGGGACCAGGAAGGTGCATCAGTTTTAGATGGTACCTGTTATTATCTCACTTTGTTTGGAAGTAAAATTCACATGTGAGTAAGGAAGAGGAAAGAGAGGAGACCTGTGGAACTGATGTATGGGGTAGAAATATATGGGCTGTACAGGACAAGCAAATATTTTCTAAACATGTTTGAGTAGAACAGGCTGTTTTCTGTAGCCCTTTATTCAGGAAAATATCTCCTCAGGTTGGGTTTTTATTCTTTCCTTCCTGTGTAAAGTTTATTTGTTTGGTTTGCTCATCTTTGGGAAGAAGCATGAATCGCCTAATAGTAGTTATGCTCAATTATTTCCAGCATGAGTCATAATGGAACTGTTCCTTATGGAATTAGACTGACAAGAGCTATGTGATATGTCTGTTCAGCCCTATATTTTGTCTATTTTGCTTTCAAGTAGAAGAGATTTCATGGAAAGATGAACAGGGACATCAGTGGGTTGTGGTTTTTCCTATCAAATGCAAAAAAACTTGAAAGAACAGATACTGCAGCCCCAAGCTTTGCTTTTAATCCACCTCCTGTGGGCTGCACACATTGCACTGTGACTTCTTGCAGCTTCAGAGAGCTTGGTTGAAGAGAGAACTATGGCACAGGTGTTAATCCCTGCTGCCAGGCCTTTCTCACAGACTCTCTCATCACCTGCTTTGTCTGGGTCTAAGGAGGACCCTTCTGAAGTGCATTTCTCATTGTTACTTCTGCTTGATCTGGACCTGCTCCTGCAGACTGGATTGCTGCAGAATGGCTTAGGAAAAGGCAAAGGGTGGATTCTTGTGCTGAGTGTCAGTGAGACAGATGCTCTCACGTGCTGTACAGAAGTCACAGGTTAAAATAGCCCCATGGTCCAGGTCTGTATCACCCTGTTCTGTCTGTCTGACAAGAAAGAAAGGAGTAGGAGAAGGATAGGAGAAAGAGGAGGAATGCCATGGAAACAGCATAGCTGCAGTCCCTCTTCTTCTCCTCATCAGAACCCCCTTAAGAACAGTTCAACACTGGGCAAGAACATCCATCTCAACCAGCAAATGTAGAAACTGCAGTAATACACCTCAAATAAAGCCAGTTTAGTTATTTTTCCAACTAACCAGAAACTTTTGAAACTCCTGTGATTTGCCCTGAGAAAGGCCTTTGATCAAAAGGGGTGATACAAGTCCATGCTGAGGGACATTGACACTCCTCTTCTGAAGAGTTTCCCCAGAATTAATATAACTCTACATTCTATAACCTCTGCAAACTAGCCTGTTTCCTAGACTGATTCAAACAAACACACACTGTCTCTATTTGCATAATTTAAGCATCACATCATTACTGAAAATGTAAGTACACTACTTCATTCTTATTTATGGAGCCATGAGCTCGTTTAGACTCATCCCTGTCTTTAGCATCAACAAGTTCAAGAGAACACATATGTTTTATTCTTTGGGGGGATTTTTGGTGCTTTCAATATCTTTTCTACTGTTGCTTCCATATCAATGGAGCAGAGCTTATGGAATGCCCTATCTTTTCCTGAGGATGTATTTGAGGCAGAGAAGATTGAGCTTCTTCAGAGAGACTCAGACAATTACTTCCCTAATGCTTAAACCCCCAAATGGCTTCACTGCTCTGTCTTCCTGTCTTCCATCACTCTGTGCCACTGTGTGGCCTCAGTGTACCTCTGCATTATGAACTATTGGTATTTTATTCCTCTGTTTTAGCTGTTTTATTTTTTCCCTTTGTTTTATTTTCTCCAAAAAACCACCAGTGTCGGTCTAGTCTTGCCACTTATTCTACACATCCACAGCAGGAAACAATTGCTGTCCCAAATAGATTATGCTCTAAAAAGCCAAGGCAGACAAAGGAAGTATTATCATCATTTTGTAAACAAGGAACCAAGGCACAGGGAGATTAAATGATTTACCCAAGGTCACCCAGAACATCCGGTCAAAGCCAAGAACTGAACCCACGTCTCCTGAGTCTCAACCAAGTGATTTAACTATGAGATCAAAGACTTATTGTGTATACCTGATATCTCTCCCCTAAGACATGGCAACAAAACTTTTCCAGGTTAAGATCAATGCCACACAGAGTGCAGTAAATTTTGTATATGGCATATCTGTGCTGACAGCGTGTACCCACTCCTTGCACTCGTGTTCTTCCCAGGAAATAATTTCCCTTATTATTCTTCCATTGCCAGTAATAAATTATCATCCTTCTCTGGATAACCTGCTGAAGGAGAGAATGTGTGCACACAGTGCATCAAATGAACACGTAGAAAACTGTTTTTCTGCAAGGCCAAGCTCTGTCATTTTATGGACTGCTTAAAATCCTTCCATGCTTAATGAAATGGGGACATTCCCACAGCTATATGGACTTCATTTTGCCATTTCAGCTGGAAGCTGCAAAACAAGATAAAGGATCTACATCTCTTACATGCACATGCCAAGAAATGATCACTATAAAGGCATCATTCATTATAAGCTCAGAGTGGTCTTTGATTTGGAGCCTTTTTCACTCCCTCACTGGGGTCAGTATATCGTTCCTGGGATTAAATACTCCTCTGTGCCTTGATGGGGCCCAGATCCTGATGGCCCTTCAGTTTTAGGGCTAGTTTGGCTGAAAAGTGGCTGTAGAAAATAGCATGGGTAGTGCCAACAGCAAGGAGGAGTAGGGTCACAGGACCCTGCCCTTCACAGATCCCTGTGCTGAGGCCTCCCTGCAGCTCAAACAGCTCTAGTGGGTGTCTGAGTGAGCCATGTGAGCTATGCACACTTCTGCTGTGAATGCCATCAAGCACAGGAAGAAGACCTGAGATGAACGTGACACCCTGGGTTGATTTTTCAGGCCGGCATCTCTTGCAAACGCAGCTCGGTGAGTGTGGATACCACAGGGTGTTGGAATCCAGGGCACATAGAATGTCTCTCTGCCTGTTTTAGGAAGCTCTGACCCTCAGCAGAACACTGCTTTTAACCTTTGTCCCTGGAAAAAGTTGCCAAGGCTGTGGGATGAGTTCGAGCACACAGTTAGTGGTATGTAGTAGTGGTAGTTTATCACAGGGTGAAGAATTTAGGATTTTAGGATTTTTATGTGAGAGTTAATAGGAGACAAAATGGAGGATTTTGGGGGTTGTCCCTTCTTCCTTCTTGTCCCTCTTCAGCTCCATTTTCTGTAGCACTGGTGGCACAAAGTTATTGGTTAGAGAAAGCAGTAGTGTGGAAGTTACGTGTATGGATTAGCAGAAGTTATTGGTAGAAAAGTAGAAACAAAGTACATGTTAGAAAGTAATTGGGTTAAACAGTTTTTAAAGGCCTTGGTTTGGGTGTTTGGGTCCATTTTGTGCCTCACTTCTCGCACGCTGAGTCTGGTGCGCAGACGGTGCTGAACTTAAGATAAGAATAAACAAAAACCTGAAGACCGAGAGAAAGAGAGTCCTGCACGTTCTTCATCCTTGGCAAAGAACCCAGCAGGGGAACCCCCTCCAAAGGGCCCAGGGAGTTGGGTTCCCACTCTTGCTGGGACCACCAAAAAACCCAGCACAGGGGAATGATGAGGGGCAACCTCACAGGGTTGTTTTTCTGCCTCTGTGGTATCTCAGCAATGTTAGGAGAGCAAAGATGCACTTCCAAATACCTCCTCAGGATTTTTTTTAGGTGTTCTGTGTTGTCACAAGCTGCTTGTGAGGGACAAGAGCACTCACTGGGTTTTCTTGAGTGGGGGTGTGCCTGACCTCAACACTGCACAAGAACAGGACAGGTGATTGAAGAGCAGGGACCTCGATGTGGAAAACATGATCACCCAAAAGGCCATTCCTGGAGAAATTCAACCAAAATGGGTGAGTGAAATCTGGAACGTGTTGCATTTGCCCAGTTCAATGCACCTGTAACATGGTAATCCCGATATGTTTGGCTGCATTTTGGGAAACAGAATTGTCCTGCTTTCTACTTGAGTTAAAATTTGGGATTTTGCTTAGACATCCTGATTTCTTGTGCATAGGATAGGATAGGAATAGGATATACATAGATACCATAAATCATGCTTAGTTTTGCCAAATAATGTAATTATCTTTGGTATTTTGGATAACACTTCCAATAGGATTAGGACACCAAATACTGATTTCTTTTTTAAAAATGGTTTTAAAATTATCAGTGCCATGGTTCTACTTACTTCTGTAGATGTTCAAAAAGGATTTTCATCGTGTCATAGTTGGGTCTAGGGAGCTTCTTTACCAGGCTCCTTATGGATTTGATACGAGTGGCATTGTCCTGAATTTCTAAGGGGAAAAAAAGGAAAATAACCAATTGAGTGCCACATTAGGACATTGCTTGCACAGTGCTGTAGCTGGTACCTTACAAGAGATCATCATGAATACATGGTTAAAAGCAGAATATTTCATACCTTCTTTCACCTTAATAGAGAACAAAAGTAGTTTACAAAGATCTCTTAATCCTAAGAAAGCATTTTCTGGTTCACAGGAAAATATTTTTTTTAACTTTTAACTTATTTTATCAGACTGATACATCATCTTCCTTAGATAATATACCTTCAAGAAGTAAGAGACCCACATCTTAAATGGAATTATCTTTTGGAATTTGGACATTTGTCCAGTGGTGCAGGTTCTGTGATAGATGCACTTCCTAGGTAATCCTTCTTGTCCTTTTTTTATTCATTGTAATTAAATCCAGTATATTTATTAATCTCTGTCTTTAACATCCCATCATATTTGGAAATATAAAATTTGCTATTGTTTTTAGTAGCTCATCCGTGTGAAGAATTATTTCAAAAAACTGTTCCACTGTAGCTATTTTCTCATACCTATAACATCCCACATCTGGAATTTCCGCAGGGAAAAAACCCTCTGTGTTTCAAACTTAAAATTAGTAATAAAGAACACAGCACTCACTAAGGGCTTTAATCTCTCCTTTGGGGTGATAAGAACAGTTCTGCTATTTCTGCTAAGGTAGACCTTCCTGTTTTACCATGATTCATAGTTTTGTGGGAAAGGTTTGGCTGATATTTTCATTGATTTGTCTAAGATGTTGCAACTAAAGCAAAGTCATGTACAACTGTTCTTTCACTTAGGAACAGATTAGATAAGGTACCAGTAGGTCTGACGTAGGGAAAACATCTTGCATGTTACATGCCCTAGATAACCTGAGAACACTTTTCTGATCTTATCATCTATGATTTAATTATCACCTATCATTCTTCGTATATGTTCCTCTTTAATATTCATATTACCCTAGCACTCAGAGATCTCAATCAGGATTAAATCCCAGTTGCAGTAGGTGCTGCACAAGCATACATGGTGACTAGTGACTTGATTTAAAGGTTTCATCAAAAAAAAGTTTCAAGCTAAAATTTTCCTGCAATCAAGCTAAATTTAAAAATTAAAATTACTAGGATAATATTCGTTCCTCAGCATGTGTTGCTAATTCCTGTTGAGATTAATACTTCATACCAACAGATATAGATGCTTATATTGAAATTGTTTTTAATTTTAACAATCATATAGACATGGAAGACAAAGACCTAAAAGTAGGCAGTGCATAGGTATTAGTTTCCAGTAAAAAAAAAAAACAAACAAAAACAAACTTTCTTAACTTTCTTGTGGTTTTATTCTATAGGAAGTTAAGCAATTGGCAATAGTGATAATGAAGTTAAACACAAATGCACACTTTCTGTGTATTTCTGTCTTGTTTGGTTTGACTTACAAAAAACCTTAACTTCTGAACAGCACAACCTCCCCCAGCCTTGCAGTACAGTCACCCCTTGATGTTTTCTGCCATAAGCCATTACTGCTGTTCAATTTTGTTCTATGGGTGAGCTGCCCAGTGGAAATAGGTCTGAAGCTACAAATGAAAATGATATGAAATTTGCAGAAGTTAATTTATTATGGGAAGGGGATGAAAATTCTCTGGGATTTTTATTTATTCTGCTTGGTGTGCAAAAAAAAATTACAGAATCATTTGGTTTCCAAAAGTCCTCCAAGATCATCGAGTCCAACATTTACCACAGCACTGCCAAGGCCAGCACCAAACCATGTCCTTGAGTGCCACACCCACGTGGCTTTTAGCTCCCTCCAGGGATGGGGACTCACCCCCTGCTCTGGGCAGCCTGTTCTAATGTTTAGCAACCCCTTCAATTAAGAATTTTTTCCTAATACTCAAACTAAACCTCTCCTGGCGCTCCCTGAGGCCATTTCCTTCCAATCTGTGACTTGTTACCTGGGAGAAGAGACCAACCTCTACCTTGCTACAGCCTCCTGTCAGCTTTTTGCAGAGAGGGACCAAGGTCCCTCCTGAGTCTCCTTTTCCAGGCTAGACACATCCAGCTCCCTCAGCAGCTCCTCATCAGACTTGAGCCCCTTCCCCAGCTCCATTGCCCTTCTCTGGACATGCTGTGCCACGACAAGACATGCTATGACCTCACTAGATTAGTTATATTTATATTTATATTGAGGCTGCCTTGCCTCTCCTGCAAATTCCCAAATAAAGTTTCTCAAGTAGTTTAATTTTTTTTTGTTGTTGTTGTTTTTTGTTTTTTGTTTTTTGTTTTTTCCCCCTGAGAATTCAATGGGCTTGAGTGGAGCTGAGACACTGAGGCAAGGATGAACTCAGCTGAAGAAAGGGTTCACTCTTTGTCTGTTACAGAACATTTACAAGGAAATGTTGTACAGTAAAACTTTATCGTGTTCTGTTGACGGAAGTGTCTCTGCTCTGTGTTGATTAACACAGATACCAGATAGGCAACCACATCCCTGCACCTTCTGCTGCTCACAGGGGCTGCAACTCTTTGTGAGGTGTATTGTAAAGGAGATAAAATAGCCACCCCACCACACCCCCCAATATTAATGTATAAAAAAAATTATTTATTGAGAGAATGGCAAGGCTAGAAAGCTTTGTTTTAGGGCTTACTGTACCAAAGTCATCAGTACTGGAACATAGGGGATATTTAGGTAGGCAATAAAGCACAAAAACCATAGAAATTTTGCATAAAATTATGTTGTGCATCGATCTATTTGTTAATTGTTAGTCTATTGTAAAAGAAGAAAAAACAGGCAACATGTGGTAACTTTAGTCAGCATTTCTGAACTAGGAATGATAAACACCTCTGCCTGGCTCTGGCATTTATCAGTACTGAGATATTATTACCACATAGAGTCACAGCATGGTTACTGTTATCATCAAAAAAAAAGAGCCAGCTAATCTTAATGGTTTGTAAAGCCGTTACCTGCACTGGTCTGACATTTATCATGATCATTTTACCACATGAGTCCTACATTGCAAAGGTATTTTATCTGGAAGGGACATCACTATGAATTATTATTTGCAGCTAGGTAGAAAATTGTATGTTGTAGATACCTTTTCTCATTATAAATCACAGTCACATTTCACCATTTCCCACACAAAGCTGCTGAGCCCAGGCTTTTTGCCATAACACTTAGTCTTGCTCCCTTTTATAGTTCCATGAAAATATTGGGTATTCTTTCATTAAAATGGTTGATATCGGTGGGTTTTTTTAAATGGTCTATACACGCTTGATTTTTCTCTGGTATAAAAGAATTTGTTTTTCCACTTGAGAAGCTGAAGAGGATAAACTGTTCATTTTTTTTATTAAAGCTTACTCTCGCTTCAGTTTTTGTGGCTGGGCTTGTCTTTACTCTTGACCTTGTTGATGGAATATTTAACAGATCAGATGCAAGATCTTATGTTTCATTTGCAATACCTATGTATTTGCTTTATTTCTGTAATGCCTTCAGTTCCACATTCCTAGAAATTTTTCTCTTTCAGATCCCTGAGTAGAAAGATATTTAAATATTTTTCTTTTTTAGGTTTTTCTCTTTACCTTGCACAAGTGGAGGGAGGAAATCCTTAAACATGGGTTTTTACAAATAGGTGGGGAAAAAGTTTTCCCCCTTCCCTGTGCTGTATCATGAAGCCCAGCAGTGCAGGGTGAAAAGGAAGGAAAATGCTCTGAATAGCAGTTAAATTCTCCAGCTAAGTCTAGAAAATGAAGCAGAGCAGTTGTGATTAAAAAAAACAATATTGGTTTTAATTACATTCTTTTTATTGTAAGAATTGGTGAAAATCTGAGGGGAAAAAATCATTTGGAAAGTTAGACTCTCTTTTTCCCATGAAAATTTTGGAAGGGGAAGTCATCATAATCACATATATCAAATAAAGAATGAGAGGAGGGCTAATCTTCTTTGCATTTCAGGGGGAAGTTTTGGGAGACATAGGGGATAATTTCAGCAGATCAGGATACTCTGCAGTGAATCACAGATGGTTTTGCCGTGTAAAAGAATAATAGAAAATATATTTAGAATTTGGGTTACTGTCTTTAAAAATAGGGCTGGCTCCCTTTAACAGAGCAAAACCGTGGGGATGCTCTCTTGTTTATATCTAAATGAAGAATGCATTGAAAAAAACCCCTCTTACTATTATATAAGCCCTTTTGTAAATGAGCTTTGGATAAACATTTGGGCACAGAAGAAAACATGACGTGTCTCTAACATTAACAGTGGCTGGGTAAAAATGAATGAAGAAAGTAACCTTTAGCACTCATGTCCATAAAGCATACTTAAGCGAATCCCACCGAATCCTTCTTTTAATCATTAATTTTAAATGGACATAGATGTTTACAACAAGTCACTTTGTTTCAGAACAGGAAGTCCAGGGTTTATCTCCAATAACTCACGCTGACTAGGAAGGGATGGATGTCTCTAACCTGACATGCATTCATTATTTTGTAAGGTACTGGGGTCTGACCCGTGACCCTCCTCAGACCTGCTGCATTATTCATGTCTGATTTACTTTGTGTAGTTTCACTATAGCGCCAGTTTCCCTTTTTCCAGGCATTTCGGTGGCTTGTGCATGTTTAATGTTAAACAGCATTTATCCTTCACATTAATGCCTAATTTTATCACAAGCCATGGTTTCTTTTTATGCTTTCGAGCCTCACGGCTGAACTGCTGAAAAAAACCCAGTGATTTATGATCCTGCATAAAATATCAAACTATTGATCTGCCACCTTTTGTTGTTGTTGGCTTTTTAGGCATGGTTTTCCCTGATTTTCTTACAGGTTCTTCTCACCTTGTTCTGTTTTTTTGGATAAGATTTCTGCTGTGGTTAAAACATCACACACTGTTGCTACAGCAAAATCTGCCTGCCAAGAGTTTTTCCAACAATTCTCAACTGATTCGGCTGCCGAGAGAAAGACGGGTCTTGTCTGGGGATTTTTTTTCCCTTTTTTTTTTTTATTTTTGGGTTTTTTGTTTCATTCCTTTTATATATATTTTTTTTTTAATCAGAGCGGGGTGGTTTAGGTGGATTTTCGAGTGCTAATGAAATTGTGAGACTTATGGCGCTGGCTACAGCCAGGCAGAGTGTGGGCAGACGCTCTGTGAGCTTCCCCACTGTGCTGCTGTGCAAGCATCCCCGCTGTTATGTTTGCTATAGTTTTAATGTCTGTGAAAAATTCCTGATGCAACTAAATTATGTTCTGCCCTCTTGTTTGTATAAATAAACACCCGACTTAGCCAATTCATCTCGCTCTTGCCCATCCTAGAAGCTTGCTCTGTCACACAATGCTTAACTCCAGTCCTTGCTGGCTTTGGTGTTATCAGGGAATGAAAACTTGCTTAAAAGAGAGTACTCTGTTGGCTTAATTTTTTTTTTTTTTTCCCAGACACATCAACTGCCCAAAACTCTGCTTTTGTTTGGTAAGTCTTCATATTCTGGAAGTCATTCTGGCTAAGATACGCAGGTTTTAATGTATTAATAGATAAATCACTTATTCATACCACTTTTAATGTCAGGATATTTTAATGTTACTGCATGCAGCATGAAAGTCCCAATTTTAATCACTTGCAGTACACTGTGGCAATCGTCTATTACAGATACATTGTAAAATATTTTCTTGTTTTAAAAAAAAAATCTATAAGAAGTGTTGAAACTAACTAATATTAGCCATAAAGAAAATAAGCAATTTGTGATCTGAATTGATTTACTTTTTATTCATGCCTCAGAATTAGTTGTTGCAAAAGAAAATGAGAATTGTGTGAAACCGCTCTATCTGGGCAATTGATAAATTCATCCTGTGTAATATAAAGTGGAATTTGCAATGAATATTCATACAACTTTTGTGATCCACTAGCAAGACCCAAGACAATGAGTTTGCAACTCGCTCTCATTTAACAAAAATATATGTGGAATTAATGGGAAGAAACAGCACTTAGAAAAGTTAAACTTTAATGTATCGAACTCCAGGTGCCAGAGTTTGAGGGAAATAACCAATAATAGTCATTTTTTACATATTTGATGGGACTGATTATGCAATGTGCAACTCTAAATGGCTTATAGCACATTGTAGCATGGTTCCATCCCATTGGCTACAGTAGGGTGCAGGCAGATGGATGACAGTGACAAGGAGAGAAGTGCTTTTGCTTAGCCGTGCGTTAAGATGCCATCCAGAAGCTCTGTGCACTGCAGACACTTCATTAGGATGCCAGGATAATGGTAAACTACCACTCAGAGTGACACCCCATTTCCTGCTTACTGAGCTCTCCAACCTCGGCAGATGTCAACAATCTCACAGTGCTACAGAACAGACTTAACTTTCCAGGCACTTTGACTCCAATTTTTTTCCCTTAACAGTGCCATATATTACATGCAATATGTAACAGCAAGTACCAAACAGAAAACAAAATTTGCTGCCCTAATTATAACAAAGCAGCATCTGACTTAGGTACTGCATGCCCAGCGTACATACAACCAGTTAGGCAGCAGCGGAGAGGAATGAACCTTGTCAGTCTATTTTGGGGGTTAATTAGACCTAGGACTTTGCTAAAGGATAGCCTGATCCAGACTGAAATGATTGTGTTTCACCTCTAAGTTCTACCGTGCAAAGGGAAAACGTGCCCAGCTCTTTTCGTGGTTTTTCACGCACTGCGAGAGCCTCGTGCGGGGTTTTCTGAGCAGAAAGAGCAGACTTGAGCATCTGGACTGGGTGATATTTCCTCTGCAAATGCACAACTCGAGGCCATCACGCACCTCCCTAACAGCAGTGAAAGCCAGCACAGAGGCTGTGCTGCGATGCTTGACCTGCACTCCTTTCCAAACACAAATAGTTGCTCACACTTCCCCCCGAAAAAATGTCTTCAAAGGCAAAACCAGCATACAGCCATTAAATTTCTAATTTAATCGAATTTTTTGAGCCTATCGGTGTGTGATTATACATGTCTTTAAAATCAAGGTTCTTGCTTATTCTATATGTAGGTATTTTGCTCCCTCTTTTTTATTTTTGGCCAAAGAGGTAATTTCACAGTGGTGCTCTGCCCTACAACAGCAGTGGACCATCACTACTTATTTTTGTTAGGTGAAGTGGTTGAAACACGACAGAACATCACTGCCAGCTCCTGAAATCCCTGCTCCCCTCTCCTCCACGGCCTCCTCTGGCCCCCACTGAAGGTGGGCTTGCATTGGCATCCCTCTGATCCTCACCCATGATCTCCAGACTTCCATGTCACTGAGAACCTGAGGCTGGACAGTGACTTGGGAACAAACAAACCCACAGCAGGGCTGAAGGATGCACGGGGCTGAGGTGGCAAAGGGTTTCTCAGATTTCACCTTACGTGAAAATTAGGATGCTGAAGAGGAACTGTCCCAGAGCAATCACAAAGTCAGGGCCGTATCACATTTATTCAGCTGTTGTCTGTTTTCCCCAGGCAAAATTCCCACCAAAGATGTCAAATGCACTCTGACTTTCCTCCCTGCACCCTTGGCATTGCCACCAAGAGGAGGGATTGGGCCCTTTGTCCATATGCCAGGAGAGATCCCAGGAAGAGCGAAAACTGGAGATATCTTTTAGGTGTTTAAACTGTAAATTTCTATGCTTGAAAACAGACTTTTAAAATGTGCTGGTAATAATTTTTGCATATTCATTCTAGTATTTTTGCTGTGCTCTGCCTAACCTTTAGTATATTAACCTCCAGCAAAAGAAGGAAGCAAGGAAGTTCATTTCTCAGCTGACCCATATGAAGGGGTTAAAAGGATTCAATATTTTTAGTAATCAAAGAAAAGCATACATTTTACTTTTCCTTTTTTTTCCCTTTTTCTTCTAACATTAAAAAAAAAAAGTAAACAGCATCTCCCCAAGGGAGATTTAGATTTGAAGACTGTTCATTATATCATTTGAATAAGACTAGACCTGGCCTTTTGACTTTGAACCACTACCAAATTTCAGGCTGTGAGGAAATTGTTCTACATTTCCTGACAAATTGAGTTAAGCAGACATTAAGTGGGCTTTAAGAAAACAAATGGCCATCTTTATCACAGGTGGACACTGATGGCTTAATGGGGCCTGGGCTGATTGTATCACTTCTAATGGCTTGACGGGAAGCATTAGGGTTTTTGCATAAAGAACTGGCATTGCGAACCCTGCTAACACAGACCTGTCAAGCGTTCTGTATCCCTTTGTGCATGGAAGCAGATGTTTGTATGTATACTATGAACTGGCATTAGAGCAAGCGACAGATGCCTGTATGAATGCCAGGTTTGTGAATTTTTACAGCAGGAGCATGTTCTGAGGAAGTGCAGCCCTGCCCTCTATCATAGGTAATTCCCAGTGGAACTTGCTAAATCCCAGCTATGTTTTCATTATTTGGTTTTCCTAGCAACTGGATGAATGTGTCTGTCCTGAAAATGCGAGCGAGGAGAGCGCTACCAAATTCTTACAAATTCGCACGAGCGAGGCTGGTTTGAAGTTATTATTTTCTGCAATTTCCTTTTGCACCATGTAATCTAACCCAACCTTTCTCAGAGGGGAAAGTGGTATTATGGCTATATAATTAAAACTTGCATTAATGCTAGCTGGTGAACTGTTCTCCCCCCCACCCCCCC